>CAUYQG010144402.1:0-55698 GCA_963574415.1 Tarsius wallacei | reverse complement strand
GACTGGAGTGCTGTGGCCACTCCCGGCCACCGCAGCCTCGACCTGCTGGGCTCCGGCGATCCTTCTGCCTCAGCCTTCCAAGTAGCTGGAACTACAGGCGTGCGCTACCACGCCCGGCTAATTTTTGATTTATTGTAGAGATGAGGTCTTGCCAAGTTGCCCAGGCGGGTCTCGAACCCTCGGGCTCAGGCAGTCCACTCACCTCAGCCTCCCAAGACGCAGCCTCCCAAGACGCTGAGCCACCGAGCCCGGCTTGCTGCCGCATTTAAACATTGTGTTATGGGAAGAGCAGTTGGGACTATGTGGGGGTTTTTTGAAGTTTTTAATATAACTTGCCAAGAAAAATCTCACAGTCGGTCTGAATAATTGCCCTGATTTTGTGTATGTGTCAGTTCAACTATAATAAATAATTTGAATGAACTTGCTAAAGAACGTAAGAGAAGACAGGGCTTCTTATTACGTGTGGGCATTTGTTGATTTTTTTTTTTTTCAGTCTGTAGATTCTAGCCTTGGGGGTCTTTCACGATCCAGCACTGTGGCCAGCCTCGACACAGATTCCACCAAAAGTTCAGGTACATGAAAGTGTCGGATCACTTACTAAGACTTTATGTTCACACGGTTTTACTGGCATAGCACAAGTTCTTGTGTGTTTGTGAATTTGTTCCTCTCCTCTGCTACTTTTGACAAGAGCTTAGAAGTGGACCGAGCTTTGTTGGGATATGAGTTGAGGGTGTGGTGTGTATGCTTGGTGAAACTGTTGCCTTTTGGCGTTGGCTCAGGCATGTGGGCCAAATGCTCTTAATGGGTCCTATAGCAAAAATGCTTGAAAACATTGTGTGGCAATGATTTAGAAATCTCACAATAGTTTTTGAAAAAGTGGGGTGGCAGAGGGTGAATTATATTGAACTTGTGTTGTTTATGAGGAATAGGGCAAAAGCCTTGGTGATTAAAGTGTTAAGGAGCCATTTACCCCGAGGTACCCTGAGGTTGCACTAGCTCATGACCACCAGAAGCACAAGTAATCAAGGGCAGTATCTGTCCCAGACCCTTGCAGCTGCCCCAACTTAGTAGCGCCTTAGAAATCAAAAGGTGGCTTCCAACCCAGGCTCCATAAGTAGCTGGTTGGTGCCTAGTCCGCTTTGACTAAAGTCCTGCTTTTGGCCGGGCTCGGTAGCTCAGCCTGTAATCCCAGCGCTTTGGGAGGCCGAGGTGAGTCGATTGCCTGAGCCTGCGGGTTCAAGACCCACCCGGGCAACTTGATGAGACTTCATCTCTACAATAAATAAAAAATTAGCCGGGCATGGTAGTGCACGCCTGTAGTTCTGGCTACTTGGAAGGCTGAGGTGGAAGGATCGCGGAGCCCAGCAGGTCGAGGCTGCGGTGGTCGGGAGCGGCCACTGCACTCCAGTCTGGACAATGGAGTGAGACTCCAACTCAAAAAAACCAAACAAACAAAAATACAAGTCCTGCTTTTTCCTTCACGATCCTAGTCACTCTATTTAACAAATGTTGTAGCATAAAGTCCATTATCTTTACTTCTTAAAAATATTAAAGATGTGGGCATCTTTTTATTATGGAAAACCTGAAAGTAATCACATAGTATTTCCCTAATAAGTAGTTTGTGGTAATTTTTGTATTGGCTAGATTTTCTAGCACACATAGTTCTTCAACCTGTTGATGTTAATGACACAGTCTATTTTTTATTTGGCAAGGGAGTGAGGATACCCTGTGATACAGATATTTCTTTTGAAATCTTACTATTGTAACTTTTCTTTCACCTTTAGGACAAAGCAACCATAATTCAGATACCTGTGCAGAATTTCGAATAAAATATGTTGGTGCCATTGAGAAACTGAAACTCTCTGAGGGAAAAGGTCTTGAAGGGCCACTGGACCTGATAAATTACATAGATGTTGCCCAGGTAAAAAAAAAAAAAATTCAGTGTAAAGCCTCTAGAGAGTAAATGCATGGCTTTGGAGAAAGATGCTTGCTGTTCAGGCCACAGGATGGCACTCTGCTCGCTCTTTTATCTGAAGCTACAATTGTATTCCCTCTACACATGTGCTGAGCAGCATAGGAGCACAGACACTGTTCTTTCCTTCAAACTTTCTTTTTTATGGGGGCTGACTGATCTCATTTAAATGAGCTGCTTGTGGTAACGGGTTGCATTCCCTAGGTTTTTTTTTAAAACAATCTGGCATTACTGTATCTCCACTGAACTAGTTCCATCTCTGACTAATCTAATGCATAGTTATGTTGACCTAACTTATCTATTCGCTCATACCCTGTTTCCAACAAGAATTGAGGTGAAGTGGGTTTCAAAAATATATCAAGGTCAAGAGGATAACAGAGATATTACTGCAGTGGAAGGATTCCTTCTGTTCATAGAATGCAGTCTTAAGAATATACAACATCTTAAATCATGGAGAATGACAGTATTAAATGTTTCACATCTTCATGAAAGTAAAGGAAGTTACTTCTGTCCGAGGGAAATCAGTGACTCTAATTTGCTATTTACTTATTTTTATTTAAAAAAATTTTTTTTGAGTTGTAGTCTCACTCTGTCGCCCAGGCTGGAATGCAGTGGCACGCTCACAGCCACCGCAGCCTCAACCTTCTGGGCTCGGATGATCCTCCAGCCTCAGCCTTCCAAGCAGCTGGAACTACAGGCATGCGCCACTGCACCCACCTAATTGTTTGATTTATTGTAGAGATGAAGTTTCACCAAGTTGCCCAGGCTGGTCTCAAACCCGTGGACTCAGGCAATCCTCTCACCTTGGCCTCCCAAAGTGCTGGGATTATAAGTATGAGCCATTGCACCCAGCCTTAATTTGCCACTTAACAGAGAACTCTTGGTAGTCTGAACTGGTACAATTAGTGTCCCAGCACATAGTCTGGACTATAAAGTCATCCCAACAAAGTACATAAGGTCTCTCCTAACCTTATTGATCAGTTCTTGGACACTGTGACTTTAAGCCAAACAAACTACCATGGGGGCTTTGAATAACTCGTTTTTCAAGGAATTTCATTATAATGTTGATAGGGGAAAATTTTTGTTATATAAGAAAAAAAGTTTTGTGATATGCATTGTTTTGCTTAAAGTTGTAGTTTCCAAGAACCTATAGATAACACTAAAGATTTATTGTATAAGCAACAAACAGTCTTAAGTATTGTGCTGAGAGATTACTAATCATGTTTCCTCTCAGA
The DNA here is from genome assembly GCA_963574415.1 of Tarsius wallacei. NCBI lineage: Eukaryota > Metazoa > Chordata > Mammalia > Primates > Tarsiidae > Tarsius > Tarsius wallacei. Next base: position 52,491 of record CAUYQG010144402.1, on the reverse strand, counting down.
CATACATTAGAATTACTTTCCTTCCTATAAGGACTGCTAAGTTTCTCATATCACCATAAAATGTTTACGTGTTTAAATTCCATTATTGGCAACATATATTTGATTATTGGAATTGCTTTAAGCCCACTGTGAGAAATATTGGCAAGAAGGTATAGCATTTGTGAGAACCTAAGATTGAAGATATTTGGACATGGCTTATTTACTCTAATTTATTTAATGTAGGCAAATGGTTCCACAAAAACATTTACAATATGGAACATCTGCGATTGCCAACAATATCTTACTTATTTTAAAGATGACAAATTAGGCAGTATTCTGATTTAGGAGATAAACCTAGATAATCTGCTGGAGAAGCCATCAAGTATTGTCTGCTGTTTCTAAATAGCTCAAAATACTGATGAATGTTTTTGTAAGCCGAGTAACTGTATTCATCAGTAGCATTTGTCAGCCCGAAGCCCCGAGGCATGGGGATAACCAGACGAGTTTTGCCATCTGGGAGGCTATAAAATAACTGTGAGAAAAAACGGTTCCTGCGGCTTTGCTTCCTGATCATTCCACATGCTGACACTAGGACAAACTTGAGCATTTAAAAATTAAAAGACCTTTATTTTTCTAATGTAAATATTTTAATCTCACTAGGATCTGTGAGAAGTATCTCAGTGTGTGATTAGGGTTAACATTCAAGACAAAGGGATAGAACAATATGCTTGAAAGGGATGGATCTGAATTTTCTTTTATAGCCCACTCAGATTTGTGGGCTATAAAAGAATTGGAGGAGGACAGGCGCAGTGGCTCACAGCTATAATCCCAGTACTTTGGGAGGCCGAGGCAAGAGGATTGCCTGAGCCCAAATGTTCGAGACCAGCCTGCGCAACTTGGCAAGACCTCATCTCTACAATAAATCAAAAAATTGGCGAGGCGTGGTGGTGCAAGTCTGTAATTCCAACTGCTTGGAAGGCTGAAGAGGAAGGATCATGTGAGCCCAACAGATCGAGGCTGCGGTGGCCGTGAAGGTGCCACTGCACTCCAGCCTGGGTGACAGAGTGAGACTCCAGCTCAAGAAAAAAAAAGAAATGGGGGAACATTTTTTTCTGCCTCTTTAGAAATTCTTGCACAGCTAATGTGTACCCCACATATTTTAAAGGGCTTGGGCTTGTGATGGCCAGATACTAAAAGTGACTCATCAGACTTAAGTCTATTTTTATTTTTGCTTTACAGCAAGATGGAAAATTACCTTTTGTTCCTCTGGAGGAAGAATTTATTATGGGAGTTTCCAAGTATGGTATAAAAGTATCAACATCAGATCAGTATGTAAGTAATATAATTTATTAAGGAAAAAAATGTGTTTTAGGTAACCAAATTCAGGCCATTAAGAGCCTGTTTAAGCCGGGCTTGGTGGCTCAGCCTGTAATCCCGCACCTTGGGAGGCTAAGGTGAGTGGAATGCCTGAGCCCGTGGGTTCGAGACCTGCTTGGGCAACTTGGCGAGACCTCATCTCTACAATAAATCAAAAAATTACCCGGTGTGGTAGCGTGCACCTGTAGTTCCAGCTACTTGGAACGCTGAGGTGGAAGGATTGCCGTAGCCCAGCAGGTTGAGGCTGCGGTGGCTGGGAGCGGCCACTGCACTCCAGTCTGGGTGACAGAGTGAGACTCTACTCAAAAAAAAAAAAAAGAGCCTGCTTATATTAGGGCTGCTCCTGTTTGCAGAGTGGTTGGTTTTTAAATGTTCCTGGCAGCTAGTCTTGAATGCGACCCATTTCTTAGGGTGATGAGAGCTTTGTCTCTCCAGTGTAGGCAGGGCCCAATGCAACCTCCCCACTGATGGCGCCTAATCCATTTTCAGCTTAGAACCACATCAATTAAGAGCAGCGTCAACTTGAAAAGTAGACACAGTGACCGGGATAATAAGTTTAGATCACCCTACTCCTGTATTTCTGGGATTTAAGTAGGAGGATGCGATCCCAAAAGCAAATTGCTCCATAACTGAGCATACCACAACATCCCTTGGGATGAGAAACCTGTACAACTACTTTCTGCCAGATCCATGGATATGCCATATTTGAAGCCTCACAGTATGCTCTACCTGGGAAGATGTGTGTCATAAGAACTAATGAATATTTAACATGGCCGTAATCTTTCTGAATTTTTCCTGATCTCCGTAGGATGTTTTGCATAGACATGCTCTATATTTAATTATCCGGATGGTGTGTTACGATGATGGTCTGGGGGCAGGAAAGAGCTTATTGGCTCTGAAGACCACAGATGCAAGTAATGAAGAATACAGCCTGTGGGTTTATCAGTGCAACAGCCTGGTGAGACTTTGTTACTTTGGTCAGTTTCTTATATAAAGTGAAGTGGCCAAACCTGGAGACTACTAACTGCCTTTTCAAAGGTTGAAGGAACACTAACCCTAACTCTGGCCTCCTAATAATGAATAGTAAGCACCAGGTAAGCCAGCTGTCTAGACTTAGTGCAGGTTAACTATTTCTGTTAGGCCCAGCAGCAGCATACATTGTGCCTGGATTTAAAGGTTTGGAGAAAACCAAGCAGATGAGGGAAGGTGGTGTGTCCTCCAAAGGCCAAAGGCTCCCTCCGTTTCTGTACGTTGTCCTCCCTGACTCAGTGATCAGCTTTCTCATAGGCTGCAGCAGATGTGTGTTGACTGTGTGTGCTCTTCTCTGAAGGAGAGCACAAGGACCCACATGTGTGGGTCCCGCTGACCAAGGCAGGCACATGTTATTGGTTTTCCAGAAATGATGATGTGTAGGCTTAGGAGAGGTGTTACGGGGCTCAGGTTTATGTTTTTGCTGGTCAAATTAAATTACTGCTCTTACTATCTTTTCACATGATGTAGGAACAAGCACAGGCAATATGCAAGGTGTTATCTACCGCTTTTGACTCTGTGTTAACATCTGAGAAAACTTGAATCTGCAATCAAGTGGAAGTCAACTTTATCTCAAAGTTCAGCTAAATAGTTCTGTTTTCGACCTGCCATGTTGAACTATTATGGAAATATGAAGTGATCCCTTGCTCCAGATTTTCTGAAGAAAATGCAATGTATAAAATGTTGGTCATTTGTTTTTATATTAAAATGTGTTGTATTATACAGTGACTTAACTCTCAATGCAGTCATCTACTTTTTGGGATAAAAAAACCTCATTTGTCATTTTCAAACACATTTAAGCTTAAAACCCAAGTGTCACAGAAGTCCAGTCAGTGAATGATAAACACTGAGGGCCTGAGGATGACTACTGAAACCTGCCTGTAGCAGCTTACCTGTGGCATGGCATTACTGGCTTCGCCTAGGGACCTTGATTGTTTGGAACAGTGACTTGCCAACTTAAAACACACATATTTTCAAAAGTATGATGCCCAGACAACATGCTAGTAAACCATAATGTTTATCTAGGAGTTAAGAAAACCTTATAAAATGACTGCTTATGCTAAAAGTAACAAGTATTTAAAGGGTCTCATGTATGCTAGTGTACTTTTTTTTAAAAAAGGCCATCTTTAAAGATTAAAAACATTAAAAATGAAACTATGTCCATTTAAAAGTATTTTATTTTTTTCCAGTCAAATGACTAGTTAACAAGAGTAAACTTATTAAACATGCTCTAATTATAAATCACTGCATTAAGGACAATGAAAATAAGAATCAATTTAGGTTATACAATATATACAGTTGCACTGCAACTAGACCAAAGTAATCAAGTGAATGAACTGAATATCATACATCTCAAAATAGCATTCTAAGCTGCATATTATGTCATCCACCCCTTAACTATTAGTCTGTGCATATATTTCTGAGTCATCATCCCTAGAAATCAGATTTGATGGAAATTGGCATGCCAAATGCCAGAATCCTGCAGCTGAAGTTCATGAAACATAAACTTTAAATATAAATAGTTATCTACAACGTTTTCCTTTCTCTCAGTTGCTTTTCTTTCTTTAATTTGCTAAGAGCAAATAACTAAGAAAGGATATTAGCAGGGAAGTTAGTATAATTTCTCCTCTGGTAAGAGTACTATTAATTACTGCACAATAGCACCACCAAATTGTAGTTTGGAAAAATATTTCCTAGATATTTATGTACCAGTGAACCTGATAGATTAGTTTGGGACTAGAGTTCAAATCCTGATATGAATCAACTTGATTCCTCATATATAGCTGGCACCACATAGTCAAAAGGCTTGACTGTAAGATAAAACAGATACAGGAAGATTGTTAAACATAGATGCAAGAAGTGCATTGTGCAAAATACATCTGTTTACTTTCTTTAATCTATGAGAAAATTAACTAAATGAAGGGTTCAAACAGAAATTAACAATTAGTGAAAACAGATGTAGTGCTTTAAAAAAAGACTTTAATTACAGATCTAACACATTTTTACCCGGGACTTTGAAAGGCAACAAGCAACTGCTATACAACATCACAAAGCATTCCAGTTTGTTCTGTCTTCCTTAATAGCAACAAAAAGTACAATCAATGCCAAAAAAACAGACAACAACAACAAAAAGAGATCTACACTTAAAGAGTCTTGCATAATAAAGACAGGCTGCTTCAATCAAATGTACCATTACAACAAATGCTGTCATTGTGGCCTCACTTTCCAAGCCTATACTTAAATTTATTCCTTTACTTTTGTTAAAAGCCCAAGTGGGCATCATATGCCTATTCCCCAAAGAGTGCCAAAATTTCCAACATTCCTACTATGAATCTTATGCTCACAATTACTAAATAGAGGTATGACAGTCAAGTTCATTAAACTAATGAGCTTTGATTTTATAATATACAACCTAATTTAATTCACAACCCCTCTCCCCAAATAGCTTAACAATGATACGATGGCCTTAAATAGTAAAAACTGGGATGTTTGGGAATATTTTATTACCTGGGACCTATAGATTTTCGATATGCTCTTGATTATAAACAGATGGACAGATTAAATTTCAAGACAGTGTAACTACCATTCCTGTTGGAATATTATATAAATACAAGACACTAAGCTGAGTAAACATTCTCGTGGGCTAGAAAGGGAAGGCAGTGGTACACTCAATAGGAAACAGCAAGTGATGTGTTAATATGTTGTGGTCTGGGCCACAGAATTCTATTGTGTACAGTTGCTTTCTGTGTGATTAAAGAAGTTTAAGAAGGCAAATTCCAAAACACCTAAAGCATATAAACTAGTTTAAAGAACTGTTTTGCAATCCATCATCCTTAGTTTTTAACCAAATTCAGGAAATGCAGTTTCATATAACCTAAAACTCAACTGCAATTACCATATGTTGTAATAAACCATCAGTAGTTTTGTTAAGTATGATTGTTCACAATAACAGGTTATACACACATGCAGAATATAGTGATAGCTGCAACCCCACAAATCAGGGCTAGAAAGTACAATGCTAATGTGTACATTTCCAAGTTGCTTTAAATAAACATTGGGTGGATTTCAAAGGAATATGTCTTTAAAGGTGAACTGATGGCATTTTACCAAGAAAAGTCCATGGCTGGGCATGTACTTCTGAAGCAGCTGACTGGCTTCCTCAAATAAAAATTGCACTAAAGGTCACCAACTCCAGAATTGGGCCAAGGATAGCAAGAAGAGTTTTACTTCCAATACTTTTCTTCTTTTTTAAAAAAATATATTCTTCAAATATTTTTAGATTTAGCTAATTGTATAGATGCAGGACCTTGGTTTTACAGTTAAAATAACTTTTCAGTTCACCTTTTAGGAAATTCCACTTTTTTCCTAATAAAAACACAGCAATGTTTTATGAAAAACACAAATTATAAAAATTCATTTCTATGTAAAAACTACGAGTTTTTAAAACAGAACAGTGGTATTAGAGAAATGGGCTACTGTACACTACAGTTCATGAAACTGGTTATCTGGTGAGAGTTTTGGTACCGATAATGAAACAGGAACATAAGTGTTAAAAGAGGCTTTTGCTCAGTAGCAATTTAGTCAGCAATAAAGTGCACAAATGATACAGGAAATGCTCCTTTGCGACTGGGATCTCCCTCAATGTGGCCGATCTGAAATGAAAAGTTTAGCTTGTCATTAAAATTCCTCTGAAGGGCATTACATATGGTGAAAAAAAAAAGGTTTGTTTAGAAGATTTCTTCTGACAAGGAATTACTGGCGTAAAACATCTGAACTATTGTTTGTCATCCACATTTCCAACAGATCATGTCCCCCTGGTATAAGCAACTCTTACCAGCTGTGTCTCCCATTTGCCTGTGAGGACAGACATGCCTACCTGGGCCTCCAGTCCTGAGGGGGCACACGGGTCAGCTATCTGACCACCACTCCCAACCTGCCTTTTTAAAAAATAAAGAAGTTGTTGAGTATCATAAGTGTGTGAGCTGCAAAGTCAAAGTGGCCAAGGTGTGACTTGGCTCCATTTAAATTTAGTCAGGCATTTATGGAAGGCTTCAACAAATACATGTGTGCCCACTCTGGGCAAATTATTTCACCTATATCCAAGAGTGATCCCAACAATGTAAATATGTAGACAAATAAAAGTCTAAAAATGGCCAAAATATAAATGGTAGGGTTTCCGGGGGGTGGAGGGCTGTGGCAACACTTTCTTCTTTATTACTTTCTGTATTTCTAGTATTTCTGTTGTCAGGTTGGAGCCCCATCCATATGGTGGTTTGTAGGCAAGCATGAGAGCCAGGCAGGCAGGCTCCTGCTTGCTGGTGGGCCTGGGGGACTGTTGGGGAGGGACCAAGTTCAGGTCCTCACAGGCTCTAATCAGCTGGGCACTCTCCTCACTGAACCCAGGAGCCCATAAGCCCAGGAGCCGCGGCACCTTCTGGGGTGCCTGTGCTGTAGTGTGGCTGGTGGTGGCGGGACCTCCTAACCCACAGACACTTTAATCCCAAACGAGGCCACAAGAAAGATTGGCAAACCTAGCCACACCGGAGCAGTGCTGCATGGTCCTGAGAGCTCACAAGGGCCATGGAGGCCAAGAACTTACAACTTAAATATGTGGGAGCTCTGCTAGGGACAGCGACAAGGGCAGTGTCAAAACTTGCACTCGACAAAACAAAGCAGTTTCTTAAGTCCTGAGTCCTCAGTTGAACTCTGGTGCTGCGCCATTAGTGTCCACAGGGCAAGAGACACTGCCACAGGCTTTCTGCACATGCTTTGCTCCCATCGGTTCATCCCACCACCCAGCTGCCTCTGAGAGGGGGCCTTCCATTTCATCTTTACGAGTGCTGTGGGTGACCGCCCTTTCTGGATGATGGCTCTAAAGCTCCAAGATAAAAGCAACCTGAATTTTTTTTTTTGAAAGCAGGATTTATTGAGAGGACAGAAAAGCTCCCACAGTGAGGGAGGGCCTGAAGGGGTTGCCCAAGACTGATTCTTAAGGTCACCAGGGAAGCCCTGTGCTCATCTTGCTCCCGTGCCCTGCCGGATGTCTGAGCAGCCCACAGCTTGCATCAGAACCAGATCCATACCTGGGGACTCTGCCCTCTAGATCAGTTCTCTTTCGAGACACCCTACTCCACTAATCTGGCAATGGGGTTGGATAATAACCCAGAAAATCAAGGCCTTAAAATAAAAGGGTCTTATTTCAGGTCTCAAGTATGCTCCTGAAACTACAGCCCAAGTGGCCTGCCCACCCTAAGGAGGGAGGAAGCCACCTCGGGGGATGAATCAGGCCCGCTCAGAAGCAGAGTCCATGGAGGAAGAGACATCTGAGGATGCTAAGGGGCAGAGTGGCTAGAGGGCTGAGGACTAGACAGTGGCACCAGGAAACAGGACTGGACTCAGCTTAGGCTGAGGGAGAACCTCACTTGTGAGCAGGTCTTTGGCCAGGTGGGCAGGGATGCAGCTCAGCCCCTGGGGCCCCTCCCAGAACCACCCCTGACTCACCCACCACTCCTGGTCCTCCTCCCCATCCACAACGATCACGTCCCCCTCGGAGAAGGTCAGCTCATCTGGGTTGTCGGCCACACAGTTATAGAGCGCTTTAACCCTCTTGGGCTTCGACTTGGTCTGTATCAGGAGAGGGGGCAAAGGGTTAGTGTCTTGGGGTAGAGAACTGGTCTCAGGATTCCTATACCCAGGCTGAGGAGCCCACAGATGCCACAGTGGGAGAGGTCACTGTAGCTTGGAAGCCGGGGATAAGGGAAGAGATCCCAGCTAAGCCAGGAGCAGGGGCCAAGAGCTGGGAAATGAAGTAGCCAGGACTTGGCGCTTGTGAGTGGGTCTGTCCTGGAGCTGCAGCGAGAGGGCTAAGACTGCCAGCTGCCCAGATCCAAGCAACTAGGTCCCAGGAAGAAGGTCACTCTCCAGAGGCAGAGGAAAAGACTTGCTTTCCCTATGCCTTTGTTGAACCCTCTGTGCTATCCTGGCTAGAGCAAAGGGACAGGAAAGGAGGCTCTTCCACTTACTGCTTGAGACTTCCGGGGCATGGGTGCAGGAGGCTGCAGGGCCACGGCGTTGGACAGAGGACCCAGAGCTTCTGTTCCAGAGAGATCTACTGCTTTAAGGCAAAAATGAAGCACTTTTATAAGCTGTTCCATCGATCGTAAACATGAGATGTAAACAATAAATGTAAAAGCCACAGTGTGGTATCTGAAAGCAGATTTCCCCGGATGTTCTGATCTGTTGAAGGAAAAGTCCCCCAAAAGCCAAAAGACCTTCTGCCTTGGATACAGCCCTTCCAGAGCATGAGGGGTGAGCAAGTGTCTCAAAGTGAGTTGGCCGTCACCAGGGGCATCCTCAGCCCGCCATGGCAGCTGGAGGAGACAGGAGTAAGAAGCCAAGCTGCTCAGAGCAGGAGCAACAGGGCCCGAGGAGGGCAGGAAGGCTGGGGAATGGAGACCAGCTGGGCCCCACCTCAGGGCTGGTCACCTTGCTGGAAACGTCCCACATGCTGCCCCACAGACGAAGCAGAAACAAACTCAGTCCCAAATTAAATAATTACCAGGTCCTTTCGGGTGGCCTTTGTTGATCAGTGAGGTGGACTTGTCAGTCCTACAAAGAAGGGGAAAAAATATTTACTGGTACCCGTCCCTTCCTCATCCCCTTTTATAAGGGAAACTTCTGTGTTTCAGCTGAAAACTTAAGAGCTGAACTGTCGTTTAGCTACCTCTTTTTTATGGAAAAAGGAAAAACGAGAAGCCCGAAGGAATGTGCTAGATCCAAGGTTCCTGGGCCTGAAACCCGGCTTCTTCCAGAGCACCCATCCATGTGGTCTGAAGCCAATGACCAGGGCTGGGGTTGGAAGCTGAGCACTAGCCACTACTGCTACTCCTCGCCCTCCTTTGGCTCAGTCCCTTCCCTGTTCGGGCCTTACTCCCTTCATGTGAAAGGGAGTGGCTGAATCTTGATCTCTGGTTCAGTGTCATCTGTGCCTCTGTGCTCTATGGTCCCTGCTTCAGGGAATGAAGGTGGCTGATCACAGGCTCAGGTCCCATCCGTGAGCCTCTGGGTCCAGCAGGTCTAAAAGCCGTGAGACAGAAACACACAAGCAAGGGAGTGGTTCTTAGAGCTGCAGACAGTAGGCTATCAATTCACACCTACCATCTGGTCGACCTGGATAAGTGGGTTTCTGAGAGTTGGCATTTTCCTCTGCAAAATGTGTGACAATTGATCTGTCAACTCTCGAAATAAGGACAAGTGTCATAGGTCTGGGAGGAGCCAGGGGAGGAGCTCTAGTGTGGTGGGTCTTGATCTTGCAGCTGGGCATACAATGGAGGCTTGGTGAGCAATGGGGGAAGGGGACTGGAGAAGCAGAAGAGGAAGACTGGGGAGGGATAAATTCTTCCATTGCATACTGCCTAACATCAGACACTTCCTTTGTTGCCCTGAATGAACCCTGTCTGGGCCTTGGTGCCTGCAGTCTCAGAACAAAGGTGAAGAAAACGTAACATTGGTTTTGCTCAGATTTTTAAGACACTGAAAAGGAATCAAAATGGAAGCCTCACCAATCTGACCAGTCTGGTCATTCCATTTCCATTAAAGTCTCTGGGTGTAAATGTCCCAGCACACATCATCACACTGACCTGGCCTGCAGTCACCACCAACTACAAAACACTCACACTACAAAACACTTCTTAGAAGATCAGCAAGGCCTGATCCTCTAAGGCAGCAGTCAGCAGACTTTTTCTTTAAAGAGCCAGCTAGTAAATTTCTTAGGCTTTGTGGATTCTAGCATCTCTTTCGCAACTATGCAACTCTGCCCCTGTGGCATGAGAACAGTCACAGACTGCATATAAACAGACAAGTATAGCTCATGTTCTAATAAAACTTCGTTTATGGGCCCTGAAATCTGAGTCTCACATAATTTTCATGTACCATGAAATACTCTTCTTTTGATTTTTTTCCAACCAATTACAAATATAAAAGCCATTCTTAGCTCATAAGTCCTAAAAGGCAGGTGGCAGTAGGCTGGATCTGGCCTGTGGACCGCAGTTTATTGACACCTGCCCTAAGGGAACAAGTGTGAGCATCCTGACTGATACCTAGGACAAAATTATGAGGGGGGACTGCCCCTTTACAAAGAAGACACACTGTATTCCTTTAGAAACTGAACTCTGCTGCATACTGACATGATTCCATTTGCCCTAATTTGTCCTGGACCCACTAACCTCACCTGCTCTGCCCCTTTCCTTTTAGTCACATCTGAAACCAGGTAAGACTGTGCTAGAGAGGAAACTCATCCAGCATCCTCTGGCTAAAATGCTTCTGAGAACGAAGAAAGGCAGAAGAATCTCAAAACAGCTAGAAAGAATGTGTCCAGAATCCTGCACCTGACAGCCAACACCCACTGTCCTCAGGGCTCTCCCATAAGAGCTGAGAGCCAACTGCTTCTTATCTGGAACTTCAACACATGACTTGGTCTGCTGAAAAACAGCAGCTTGGAAAGTGCAAATCTAGAGGGTATTATAAGGGAAGAGAGAAAAAAAACTAATACAAAGACCCTAGCCCAGGAGCCAAGAAAAGCACAGCCTGTGGCCATTTAGTAGAGGCAAAAAATAATAATTGGCACTTGAAACTATATTCATTACCACATGATTCAGTATCTGCTTAAGAATAGGAAGGCCTGGATAGGCAAGATTTAGAAAGTTACCTTACAAAGCAGCACTTTAAAAGTTCTTAAAAAGTTCTGAGGCTTCTGGTTAAAAACAGCAGACAGAAATACATTTACTTCCACTTCCTCCCAAGGAAAATGATTTAAAAAAAAAATAAACCAAAAAGAAGAAAGAGAACTAAAAAGGAAACATTTTGGAAGTTGGAAATGGGAAGATGAATCATAATCATCCCAGTTGATCTAAGGAAGGGAATCTTACATCAGCAGGGAGGAACACCCTGAATACTCCCATTTGTCCTGTAGGCCCCCCAAAGGCTCAAAATCTCTGGGAGTATAAGCAGGGCAATAAACAGAAACATCAGTTAAAAATCTGTTTAAGGAGCTAGTGAATTCCACGATTCCCACTCCAACTCTGAATAGCCTAGTCACAGCCCTGCTCCAACCCCACTAATACCAGAAGTTTCTGTTCTTGGAAAGGGCAAAACAGAGGGCATCTGCACTGGGGGACAGGTATAGCTATTGGGGGTATCTTGAAAACCAGAGGGACCAAGTAAAGTTGAACACATGAGCATGGAGCAATAGACTTACGGGAAAAAGTCCCTAACACAGTGATCAAAACATGGAAGAAACACACTAGGCAGAAAAGCAAAAACTAGAACAAGCACACCCCCAAAATTCTCAAGAGATAAGAAAAAGCGATCTCATGAAACAAAAAGGGAATACCTACTATAAAAAGAGTTTAACTTATATAAGAGCAGCCATGAAAAACTTGATGTAAGAACTGGAAGACAGCCGGGATTGGTGGCTCAGCCTGTAATCCCAGCACTTTGGGAGGCTGAGGCGAGTGGATTGCCTGAGTCCGCGGGTTTGAGACCCGCCCGGGGAACTTGTTGAGACCTCGTCTCTACAATAAATCAAAAACTAGCCAGGCATGGTAGCGCATGCCTGTAGTTCTGGCTACTTGGAAGGCTGAGGTGGAAGGATCACCAGAGTCCAGCAGGTTGAGGCTGCGGTGGCCAGGAGCGTGCCACTGCACTCCAGTCTGGGCGACAGAGTGAGACTCCAACTCAAAAAAATAAATAAATAAATAAATAAAAAGAACTGGAAGATAAAAACTAGACAATCCCTCAGCAAGTAGTTTTTTGTTTTTGTTTTTTTTGAGTCAGAGTCTCACTCTGTCGCCCAGGTTGGAGTGCAGTGTCACACACACAGCCACTGCAGCCACTACCTGCTGGGCTCAGGTGATCCTTCTGCCTCAGCTTTCCAAGTAGCTGGAACTACAGGCACATGCCACCATGACCGGCTAATTTTTTGATTTATTGTAGAAATGAGGTCTCGCCATATTGCCCCAGGTTGGTCTCGAACCCATGGGCTCAGAGAATCCTCTCACCTCCGCCTCCCAAGTGCTGGGATTAGAAGCATGAGCTACCATGCCCAGCGCAAGTAGATTTTAAAAACAGGCAAACAAAGCAGGAAAAGCAGAAGGCTAGCTGATGTGGAAAGCCATCCGCTCCCACCACAGGGTGGCATTTCCAGCCCCTGCCAGTCCACAGCCACAGGACTGGTTCCAGTCAAGGAAGCGTGAGCATCCAACCTGCCTTCCCCTTCTGGGTCTGCCTTTGGGACTAGGCTACAACCAAAAAACGTACACTGAACTCAGTGTGTTAACTTCATCTGTTAAGGCACAGAGATCCTGCAATAGTCTGTCAGAGCAGTTTATTATTACTCTAATAAAAAGAGAAAAGATTATACATTTGGAGAAAGACCAAGGGGGTCTGACATCTGAAGAATGGAATTACATTAAAACAGAGAACATAAAAAAACAGAATTTAATGCATTTTTTAAAAACAGTGAAATTTCTCAGAATTGAAGGGGGCAGTTTCAGATGAAAACACACCCACAGAATCAGAGACTGGGCAGGGAGAGGAGGTGACAGGGTCAACCTGAGGGGAACAAGGAGATCTCATCCACCACATCCATGGAAGGTGGCCTGACAAGGGCATCCAAGCCAGGGGGAGGGGTGAGGAAGGCATCCACATGGTAGGGGAAGGGGTAGGGGGTCCTGGAACAAGAGACAGCCAAGCAAGGAAGGGAGGCTTCTGCACAGAGGAGGTAAAGGCAGAGATGAGAGGTGTTTCACGAAGAGGCACTGATAAAGTAAGTAAATATGGGGACCAGATTTCTCAACCTCAGAAGAAGACGTTACAAATTAGAAAAGAACATTAGAATAGATACTGCAGTGACCCCACATTCTTTACTGAGAGGTAAAATCTACCACTCCCCTGTATCACTCCACAGCCCTCTCTGCCCTTGACCACATCTAGGCTCTTCTGCTGCTGCTTGACCAGTAATAGAGGTAGAAGTGATGCCAGAACCAGGCCTGTCTCTGGTGGCTTGTTTTCGGACCCAGCCACCAAGTACTGAGGAAGCCCACAGCACATGAAGAGGCCACAGATGTGTAGGTATCCCAGTCAACAGCCCCACTGAGGCTCCAATGACATCAGTCTCAGCTGATGAGTCACCTCCTGTGTCGAACCACCCACAGCCTTCCAGTCTTTCTAGTGAAGTCCCTAGATACTGTGAAGCAAAGGCAAGCTACCCTCCCTGTGCCACCCAAATTCCTGACAATCTGTGAACATAATAAAATGGTTGTTGTATATCATGTCTGTCAGTTGTGATGTGATTTGTTACTTAGAACAACTGAAATTAGAGATAACAGTGTGAACTCACAGATTTTAATATAGAAGAATATAGAATATAGAGAAAAATGGTGTGTGTATGTATGTATTTATGCACGTATGTATATGTGCAGAGGTATGTACGTATGTCTGGATGTGTTCTGACCACTGGGTGTGTTTTGACCACTCAAAGTCCTGTCTGGAGCATGACACTCTACCCAGCACCCAGATTTTGGCCTCTAAATATCATTTCCTCTAAAAGGAACCATTTTTCTCTATAATGATCCACATTAAGAGCCATGAACTGGATCCCTTTTCAATAAAAGGCATTATTTGGAAAAATGGCTAAACTTGAATCGGGTCTAACGATTGGGTAGTAGGAGTACCACATCCATGTTAATTTCCTACTTTTGCTAATGGCATGTGTTTATGTAGGAGAATGTCCTTGTTTGTATATACCTCACACTGCACAGGGTCTATATGTTCAAGATAACCTTGTGAGTAAGCAATAAATAGAACCTAGAGGGCTTTATACCTTGAGGACTTCGCCTCCAAAAAAATCTCAGGAATTGTACTGAACAGAAATCTAAATGTATTATGTGAATTTAAGATTTATATTTGTAGGAAATTTTTACAGTTTAAAAATTCTTATTTTTTTTGAGTTGTAGTCTCACTCTGTCACCCAGGCTTGAGTACAATGGCACATTCACGGGCAACCCAACATTGACGAGCTGGGTTCTGGTGATCCTTCTGTCTTAGCCTTCCAAGTACCTGGAACTACAGGCCCATGCTACCACATCCAGCTAATTTTTGATTTATTGTAGAGACGAGGTCTTGCTAAGTTGCCCAGGCTGGTCTTGAGCCTGCAGGCTCAGATAATCCACCTGCCTCGACCTCCCAAAGTGCTGGGATTTCAGGCTGAGTCACTGAGCCCAGCCTAAAAATTCTTGATAAATTAATTCTAAGTCCCTTGAGACCTGAGGCATTAAGTTATGTGATGCTTGACCTTACATGTTATAGTACCAGGAATACTGGAAACTGCAGATGTTCATACAGAAGCCTCAGCAGGTAAAGTCAGAGGGCCACTGCCATCTGGAAGCTTCCTGCACACAAGGAACAAAGGTGGCAGATCTGGCTGGGCACAGCTTACCCGGGAGCAGGCTTCTTTTGAGGGAGGCGACTGGGTGGCTGTGGGGGCAGGGGTGGGGGTTTGCTCTGTGAGATCCCAGGATGCGTGGGCTTGCTCGGCTGGCTCAAGGCGTCTATCACGCTGGGCGTCTTGGCTACAGGAGGGGGAGGCGTAGGAGTCAGCGGATCTGCAGAAAGAAAATGACAGAAACACCTAGGGTCAGCCTCCTGGGCTTCCCACTGTAGTCTTCTCGCTGGAGGGTTTCCCAACAAGGGTTTCCCCTCTCTATTACTATTTTCTAAGGAAAAAACCTGCTGCTGTTTTCTTGCTGATTTTCAGAGAACTATATTAGTGGGGAATGGGAGCAGGGAGGACTTTCCAAACTTATATAAGGAAGCTCTGCAAGCCTCAAGTTATGATGAACATTTTTCTATTAGCCTGTGAGTATTTTCTCAGCTAGAATTCCTTGTGTGGAAGTCAACATAGTTTTCTGCTCTCAACTCTAAGACCCACAGCAGGAGGCTGGGGCCCTAGACTCTGCCCTGGAAAGCCAGGCCTTCTTGGGCCATCCCCTTTTTGCCTTGGCTGATCCATCACCAGAGGGATGAGGCCTTATCCATCTTACCAGGCTGCTGAATGGTGTATCAATTCTGAATACAATGAGAAAATAAAATGGTAAAGGCTCCACAATTTGTGAAGTGGGTAGATGGCATTTTGCAGGCGAGGAGGCTGAGGCCCAAAAGGTGAGGTGATCTCCTCAAGGGTGACAGCTGGCCAGAACGAGAGTGAGGCTTTTGGGCCAAGTCTTCCTGCCTCCCACCCCCCACAACCCTGTTTCTCCCTAGCTGATGAGTGTTAAAGCCCTCTCTAAATGTCTGGATTATCATGGTGGTCCTTGCTAAAGGTGGTCATCTGCCTCAGGATGGGCTAAGAGAGGGAAGGAGGCCTTCGGCTTACCAGAGAGAGACTCAGGTGGGGCAAAATTAAGGGATCCAGTTTAGTCTTTTTTCACTGTTTCCTTTTTAAAAATTATTTTAAAAGAATTCAAAAAAGCAAGCTTAGCACACAAATCCAGTCCCAGGGACAACAGACAGAGAGGCAGGTAAGTGGGCGCTGGCGTACTGTGTGGCCCTTGCTGCTCCACCCGGGCAGCCCCTCAGAGACCCTCTCAGACACACTGCTCCTAACTCTGTTGCCCAGCTGTGTACACACGGCAGTGACTCTAGCTGGGGCTGGGCTGCTTTTCATTTTAACATAGTCTAAGGAAGCCATAAGCAGCCTGGCCTAGGAATTCTCATGCTCTAGAAGCAATGTGCCCAGGAATTCTGATTCCTCCTTCCCAGAGCTCATGCAGAGCAGGAGACCGGGCAGTGACACAGGCTCACTTCATTGATCCAGTAAAAAAAGACACTCTGGTTCTGCATGTTGGAAAAAAGCATCTTCCTAAAAACCTCCTCTGTGGCTTCTCTCCTCAAGGTCTGGGGGACTTTCAACCACATGCTGACACTTAAAAAAACACATGCCAAATTATGACCCCAAATACTGAAGATCACCCAATGGTCAAAGGAAAAGGACATCCTTGGGTACTGTGTCAGGAAGGAAGTGTGGCTAAAATGCTTTGGGCGACATAGGGAGTGAGTGAGGGAGCCACCCTGGTGGTGTGTGTGGGAAAGACAGGAGTCTGCAGCTGAGAAGGAGGAGGTTGGGAGGGACAGAGGCCCTGTGGAAGACCCACACGTGGCCCCACAGCAGCGGGCATCTGGTGCGTGTCTGCGCCAGCGGGTGTGGGGCTGCCGTGAGTGCCCCCCTGTCATCTAGATCTACAGAGTCCATGGGCAAGAAAGGAAAAAAGAAAAAAACGTACTGGTAGATGTCACACGAAGAGGGGGCAGCGGTGGATGGACAGCTGGCGGATCTGACGAAGATCGCTGCCTGCTTCCACCGTCCACACTTACAGAGTTTGTCTTCCACAGGGTGTTAGCTGAGGAGGCTGTCTGAACTGAACCCACACGCACATACACACACATGCATGCACACATGCACGTGCACACACACGGAACAAAAACAGAAACAGAACACTGCGTTATTGATCCTCTCTCTTATAAAATGGTCAAGAGGAGCCTTTTAAATAGCACCTTGAACTTTTTTTGTTACTGTCTGTGGTATCTGGAAGACACATACTGAACCAAAGGTGCTTCAGGGAATACTCTCAGCTGGTTTTCTCAATCTGACTGTGAAATTTAGAAATTCCTGATTTCATTTCTCAGTATAAATACTGTCTGAAGAGGGGAATAAACACTCACAGTGATCTCTCCTGAGCACTGTATTCAGGCTATGGAACTGTGACTCCTCTCTGCCCTTCCATTAAGTCCTTCCTGCGGGCTGTGGGAGTCACCGCTATGCAAAGAGAAGCACCCCGTTCCCAGCCTGGGCTGGTGGAGAGGGGTACAAATCAGACATCGGGGAGGGACTCTTGCTACTGACCTCCTTCAAACATATTTCTGGCTGGAAGTCAGCAAGATGAGGTTCAGGTGACCCACAAAAGAGATGGCATTTCCTTGGTTACAGGTCCTACCTCTACCTCACAAAGCTCCAATCTCAGGTGCACAGAACCCAGGTGCAAGGTGTGATCTGTGTCTGTGCATAACCCACAAGGATGGCTGGGCCTGGAAATGAGAACCAGCTGCACCCTGCTAGGGCCTCGCCATGGGGGCCAGAGAAAGCCTTCGTGCTCCTCTCATGGCGAGCAAGGTCTGCCCTGAGATGCAAGACTGGCAGTCAAGGTCTGCCCTGAGATGCAAGACTGGCAGTCAACTCCCTTTACTATTTATTTGTTGTGTGAGAGTTCCATCCTACACCAAGTGTGGGCTAGATGGAGGGCAGGGGGAGATGGATGTGGAGGACAGCAGGTAAGAGGTATATAATCTACACCATCAGAAAAAGAAATGGAGCTGAAAGAAGAATGGCAAAAAAGAAAAAAAATCAAACCCCTCTCATTCCAAGACTTCGCGAAACTAAGAAATCAAGAGGAAGCGCTTACTATTCCGTTTTTATTACCCGAGAGAGCAAAATAAAACTTTTCTTCATGTGACACACGCGGTCAGTAAAAGTCACTACTGGGAATGAAGATGACCAAATAATTCTGACTCTGGGCCTTACAGAATTAATATTCATCTACAAGATTCAGGAGGCGGCAACAAGAAGGCCAAACTTGCCCTGGGCCCTGCCTAGCCAGCCTGGGGGGCGGGGAAGAGGGAGGAGGCGGCAGCTGTGGGACTTGACCTTATCGCCGCCTCTGCCTTGTTCAGGGACATCCACATCAAGTCCAGGGCTGGACACTGTCTGGGATGCAAGGTGCATGGGGGCAGTGAGTGGGCTGGTTTCTGAACCTGACTATTGCAGGGCCTGTTCTCAGCAGGTCTGCTCCTGGGGGGTGTGATTCAGTGGCCTGCTTATCAGGTTCATCACCACTTCTCTGGGCTTTCCTGACTGGGGCAGAGAGGTATGGGAAGGTCTGTGAGACATCTAGGACAGCAGGGAAAGATAGAGCCCAACACACTGAGCGCACGATGCAGCACTAATGCTACAGCCGTCTGACCTCCCGTGAGCCAGGTCTCCCAGCCACACTGCCATCCTCACCTACTCTCCCCTTCTCAGCTCTTAGCTACTGCATAAGCACAATTTGGGATGTTTTTCGGAATATGGCTCCACTCCATCAGCAGCTCATAGCAGCCACAGCGCCTGGATCCATGCTCTGTAGAGGCTCTTGTCCTCTTAGGCCACCCCTCAACAAAGCCTGAGTGGCCCTTCTTCACATAGGAAATGCTCTGAAGGCCACAACCATGGCTGGCAGCCCAGCTCAGGGCTGAGCCAGGCACTCACTGGACCTGCCTTCAAGGAGCACAATAGCCAGCTGGTATTCAGAACTGGACATCACTTGGCTTTTGGGAACTTCAGTTTCCTCTCTATAAAATGGAAAAATCACCTGTTGAGTCAAACTGCCATTCTGTGACAGAGTGGCTGAGGTAAGGGTGGCATGCTTTTTGCCATAGGGTATTGGTAGAATCTACAGTGCTTGTTTTGTATTTTACAATGAGGCTGAGCATTGTTCCTCAAATTAGTATCTTTTTATCCTTCATTGCCCGGGGATCAGAGGTAAGAAATAATCACAGGTGCCACAAGCTGGCCCAGATGCAGGCAGAGGAGAAATTAAAAAGGAAAGAATGGTGGCATGGGAAGGGGAGAGAAGTAAAGAGAAAGAAGCAGAAGGGAGCCCCGCAGGAAATGTCTCCCAGCCCTGCCCCGGGAGTCTACCTGCCCCCCTCGGCTGCCCTGGGGGAATCCTCACATCACCCAAACCGTGCAGGTGCCACAACTCTGCCCAGAGTAGGAATCAAGTCAAGAGACTCTGCCACCATATGGCATCATAAGAATTATGGAATCCCTTTAGGAAGCGAATGGAAAATAACTACAAAACAAAAGAGCCCAAATGTCACCTAGCTGGGGGCAAAGCAGCTGCAAACTTCCCAAAACACAAAACAAAACAATCACAGGGCACCACTGGTGGCTTCCTACCTTTGCCAACATTCCGTGGGGGCAGTGGGGGGGCACTGGTGGTACTGGGGGCTGTAGGCTGTGTGGAAGGCGGGCCGCCACTCAGGATGGCTCCATAGGTCTCATTCTGCAAGATGCTGGGCACAAAACTCCTCTGCTTGTCCTTGGCAAGGTTTGCAGCATCTCTTGCCAAAGATGCAGCATTAGACTGAAGCTGGTTGGACCCCAGCTGGTAGAAGCTGACGGGCCGGTCTTCCCGCCGGTTGGGACTAGGCTGCAGAGGAAGGTCGGAACAGAGGCGTATAATAAGATGAGAATCTCTCCTAGTGATAATATTCAGCGTAGTAGCGACAACCTCAGAGACACCACTTTTGCTTGGTCAAGTGTCACAAAAGAGCTGCAAGACTGAAAATTCACTCTTCTCATGTCTTATAAACGAAAAACACATACCAAAAAAGCCTTGATCTACAATTTACAATTCTGTTCTGTGATGAATTTAAAATATAACCTATTTCATTTTAGTAAGCAGAGTTATCTCAACCTAGCCCTGCATTTTTCCTGAAGTTCCTTCCTAAACACGCTTTCCATGTTATACAACAGTATAGCCAGCTCTGGCCACTAGCTGCAATCAATCTCAACAGCTATACGGGTAATTCAGTGGAGATCTGTGTTTTCACCCCATATGAATGGGAGCTCTTTTCCTCCAAATCACGGTTAGCAAATGATGGCCTGTGGGCCACTCTGTTTTTGTAAATAAAGTGTTACTAGAACAATGCCATGCCCTGCCATTTACATACTGTCTAAGGCTGCTTTTGAGCCACGCTGGCAGAGCTGAGTAATTGCAACAAGGACTGTGCTATTTTAGGCCCATGAACCTAAATTATTTACTATCTGGCCTGTTAAGAGTTTGCCCATCCCTGCTCTACCTGAAGGTCATGTGCCTCACCAGAAATGGATGCATGGAATCATGACTCAACTTGGATTTAACTCATATATCAAATGGCAGCCTCATTATACTGGCTATGATCTTGAGCAAATCACTTCATCTCAGCTGAACCACGTTCTCCGCTTTTACATGGGTATAACTGAACTGCTGGACAGTGCCAGGAGCTTAGCATGTGTCAGCTATGGCACCCCTTCCTCCCTGTCACACATCACCCACGCGTTCTAGGCTCCGGCCAAACTAATGGCTCAAACCCAGCTCAGGCATGCAGAACTCAGCAGCCAGCGGCTCTTCACACATATTTCTAAATTCCAACAAAGCCCAAGGCTAAAGGGATAAACCACACCCACCACTCTCCCTGGAAATCAAGTGAGGAGGTGGACAGGTTTTAGGACTCCAAGCCAGCCCTGGCTCTGTACGTTTACTTGTACTATGCAACTGGCTTCATCACGTACTCAAACCAGGAATGTGGTCAGAACTGCTCGATTAAGAGGTGCTCTGGGGTGGGTTGTTTCAAACTCCTTTTTAAAGGCAGATAAGTATGAAATTGGTCACCTCTTCTCACTTTGATACTGTTTTATAGCTAACTCAGTGAAGTAATTTCTTATTCTATATTCTAAGAAACCATAAACATAGATGTTAACTGCTCCATAAGCAAGGACAGTCCAATAGGTTTCAGAAATGACATCCATCCATCCATCGATCCATCATGCACACTAGATCATTAAAGAAAATTTGGACCGGTCAGGCGTGGTGGGCTCAGCCTATAATCCCAGCACTTTGGGAGACCGAGGTGAGAGGACTGCCTGAACCCGGGAGTTCAAGACCAGCCTGTGCAACTTGGTGACACTTTGTCTCTACAATAAATCACTACAAAACTAGCCGTGCATGGTGGCGTGCATCTGTAGTTCCAGCTACTTGGAAGGCAGAAGGATCATCTAAGCACAGCAGGTTGAGGCTGCAGTGGCCGTAAGCGTGCCACTGCACTCCTCCAGCCTGGGCGACAAGAGTGAGACTCCAACTCAAAAAAAAATTTTTTAAACATGAAAATGTGTGTAACATGGCATTTACCATTAATTTCAAGACAGAGCATATTCCAGGCATGACTGGCAGCACACAACTAAAGGGGAGATGGAACAGGGTCCCAGCTAAGAGTTGGAGGCTTTGGAGTCACACCGCCTTAGTCTGACTCTCAGCTCTGAGTCCTGTGTGAAGGTAGCAACCTTCCTGGGGACCACCCATGTGTGCAAGGCAGTGAGTGTGGTGAGAAGGGAGCTGAACAAGGAGGCAAGAGCACTCATTCTAGCCCCAAGGCTGTCTCTAAACAGTCACCTCACTTTGGCCAAGTCAACCTCTCCTGAGGCTTCAATAACCCCATCTGATAAGGGAAGGAGTTGGATCCAATGAGCTCTGCTTTGTTTAATGATTTCAGTTGAAGTTTTTAAGATCAGCCAAGTGAACATGATCACTTCTCCTAGGGGAAACCTGGCTCTTTATAACACAAGCCCATAGAGAGTGAGCTTCCTCTAAAACCCACTGGAACCAAAGGCCCTCCCATACCTTTCCTTCATAGCAAAAGGTGAGCAGCTACCCCTGAGCATGTAATTAGCCATTCCTTTAAATTAATGTGTGTAGGAGCTGGGAGACAGGAGGTGGTGGTGTGAAGAGTAAAACCTAAGACCTACCAAGATCAGTGAAAGCAAAAAGTAAGCTGTATTTTCTTTTCTACAAAACATCTTTCTGCCTTAATTATAGGCTAGGACCCAGACTCTCTGAATGAAGCTTATCAAAACCCTTTTACTGTTTGGCAACCTCGCACAGACCTGCAATTTCTCGTCCATGTCATCATCGCTTTCATCCAGGTCCTCATGGAGCAATCGCCATTCATATTCAACGTGAACATGAGAATTAAACCTTCCAGATAAGGCTTGGGTCAGCTGAGAGAACAAAGGGATGGTCAGTGTCACTGCTCACGCACTCAACCATGTAAAGCGGGCACCCACTGAGGTGTCCAGAAAGACAGATGACAAACAGCACAGGGAAGGGGCCTTGGAGCACAGGGAGCCTGCTTTTCAGGCCAAGGCAAACTCACTGAAATCTCTGGGTCTCAGGTTAAGCCCCTTCCCTACCCTAATTCACAGGGTAATCTTTCCATTTAAAGTGAGGGCTTTGTAAACTGCAAAGTACTGTGCACAGGCAAGGAATATTTGAAATCTAAAGGATGATGATCAGCCTGCGGGTACTGACACTACATATGGGAGCAAACTCAAATGTGTTCTTTCATTGTTAACCCAACATTTTTTATCAGTATAAGAGAATTAAGCCCTGCAAAAATGACTGGTTTATCAATTCTTCAAGGAAAGTGGATAGCAGATGTGCAGAAGAGAAGTTAATTCATTACATACTATTGATGTCTTGGGACCTCAGGGCTTAATTTTCCCCATAGCGAGAGAGTATCTGTGTGACCTTGGGCAAGTTATTTAACTTCTCTATGCCTGCTACCTCATCTGTACAATGGGGAGAAGAGTAGAAACTGTCATACAGTAGTTATAAAGATCAAATGAGCTAATGCTTATATAATGCTTAGAAATAGCACCTATGACTTATCCTATGTTCATATTACATTTATTATTAATAGTTCTATTTATTGAGCATTTACTATGTGCCAATTGCTTTAAAGAGTTCAACAATGATTCTCACTAATCAATATCCAACAGTCTTGCCAACTGGTATAACTGATGCCACGTCACAAATAAGGAAACGGCCAGATAGAGTTTGCATATCCTTTCCCAGTCACAGTGATGAGCCCCACAGTAAGCCCAGGGCTGCCTGATCTAGTGGGCTCTTTCCAGTGTCCACACTGCCTCTTCCTCCAGAAGGGAAAGGACAAAATGGTGCAGAACAACCCATGCGATTTAGGGGTAGGTAAGGAAGCCAGTTTTGATGTGCTGCACAGTGAAGAGCTAAGAACGAACTCACAGATGCCAGAGAACAGGCAGTTGTGGCTGGCCATGGACCTCTGTTCCACTTGCCCAGACAAGGACAGTGCTGTCATCAGCACATCCAGCCGGCAAAGACAGATTCGTGTCTCCAGTCTCACCACGTGGGAGGTGGTCCCCTCCTCTATAATTTCTCCAGGTTGACCCGACTCTCAGCTCATCCCATTTAGGACTCTGAGGTCTGCTCTGCGACACAGGCTGAGGGCTCAGAGCAAACCCTCCCCAAGGAGGACAGCCCAGCTTCCTGTCCCAGGAGGTGGGGCCTGTCCTGCCCACGTAGTGGGGTGACTCACCAGCTCCTCGCAGTGCTCGTGCTTGAGGCGCTTGGCAATGTCCAGTGGCGTCTCTCCTGACTCATTTGCTAAAAGTCAAGGGCAAGGAAAGGAGCATTACTGCAAAAACCAACAAAGGCCTCACGTTTTTTAAAAGATCCAGAAAAGCAGCAATAAATTAGATTGAGCCCAGTTAATGAAATCTACAGTTAGTTTGACCTAGTCGGGGCTGAATTTTCTCATAATGGTATAGAACTGCAGCCAAGCATAAAGTAAAATTTTAAAAGACAAGGTTTGAGCTAATCAAGAAAAGTAAAACTCTTGAAGCAGCAAACTAATTAAAATCAATATCCAGCAGTTCATTGTAAATTTCTAACTAAAAACACAGCTAAACTAGTCCCATGCACTGGAATGTAATAAACTTTTATGCCTTCCTTTAAGCATTTTATAAATGTGAAATTTTGTACTTTCTTCTATATACATTTCAGTCAACAAGGTTTGATTATTAATTTTTTAATAATAAACATGGCTCTCAAGCAGGTATGTCCCTTTTTCTTATTTTCCTCTTCATTCAATCATTCTTAAAAAATACATGCGATGATAACAGCTGGATGCTCTCAAGGCAAAGCTGTGCATTGGCTACTGGTATGTCAGGGTCCCATGACGAAGGCCAAGTAAGAATTCCTTGTGAGAGGTGCAAATGAAAGAAGGGGCAGTGAACAGCATCTCCCTCAGTAAACCATCTAAACCCAAAGCCAAGTAAGGGGCCAAGTGTGATCTCTGGTGGGGGTGGGAAGGCTCAGAGCTGGTGAACAGGAGGTCAAAATTTCCTGACCATGTCCGAATTCACCCAACATCAGAGAAAATTGCAAAGCCCATGCTTTGCCAGTCTGATAATCTGTAAAAATGTCTGTAAATGCCTCTGCAGTCTAAGTACAGATGGTGAATCAATCTAAGGCCACATGAGCCATGCAGGAACAGGCAGGGAGAGGCCCTCTCTCATCAGAGGCAGGTTTTCCTTCTCCTCAGGGCTGATGGGAGCCCAACAGGCTGGCCCTGCTTCTGACAGCAGCACGGGGACTGCAGACAGGAGGCGGAGACCAGAGGGTGGCTGGACGCCAGGCAGGGACCCCAGGGTCCACTTACCTATCTCAATGGAGGCCTTCCCCCGCAGGAGCAGCTTGAGGCACTCGGCGTTGTCAGTCAGGCAGCAGTAGTGCAAGGCCGTGCTGCCTTTACCAGTCTGTTTATCCAGGTTCCCGCTGGCCAAGAACAGGCACAGAGAAAAGAGAACAATAGTGAGTCACAGGCCAGAGTACCAGGAACTGCTCGGCAGGGAACCTGGGACACAGGATTGAGAGATGCAGTGAGCAACCACAGGCCACAAGTGAACAGTTTCTCTAAATCTCCCCAAGATGAGGGAGGAGCACCACACGTCCCTGCCTAGATGAGGAGTCCTTGCTCAAGCGTACCAGGAAAATAACACAATGATGGCAGAAAGGCCCAAAGGGGAGTGGGGCATCCATGCTGCTGCTGAGCAGGGCACAAGGGAGGGGAAGTGCCCTCTAGGCCAGCCTGGAACCTCAGAATCCTTCCCACTTCACCAGCTGTGTCTGGGGTCCACCGTGCCCCACTATGCTGGGCAGCTGTGGACACAGGGTCCTAGGAAGCCTCCATGACTCACCATCCTGTCCCACTGAATGACAAGGGCCTAACTTTTTTCCACCTTATTACTTGACACTCCCATTAGGAAGGGGAAAAGTCATTTCCAAAGTCCAGAGTCCCAAGGCTCCTTTGAGCCTGTTCACCCTGGGACTGTCCTCTGACAGGCTAAAGGGGAATTTGGGAAAGATTTTCTAAAGTTCTTTCAACGAAAACCAAGACCAGGTTATCCAAAAAGGGTGCTCGTACTTAGCAGACATGGAACGAGCCACTCAACTCATCAATGGGGATAGCCCTGCCAGGGTGGCCACCATCGCGTTCTGAGGAGAGACAGCAGGGTTTGTGCCCCTGCACATACAAGTGGGGACAGAAGGATGACTTCACGAGGTGGACCAGCTGCTCCCATCAGGAGGAAGCTAGCCGAATTTTCATTGTAAAAAAGGAGCCTCATTTTCTGGTTGCTCCCCTACTTCTGTCCTTCTTCCAGACAATGCCAGTGTTGTCATCAGCACATCCAGGAAAGAAAAGGAACCAGGATTTTCCTTCTCCTGCCCCCTGAGAATTTACATTGAGGGAGACACAACATTAGCTATTAATCAGAGCAAATGTTTACAGTGCCCCTGCTGCGTTCTAGGTGCTGGGCTGGTATTTAGAGGACGGTGTATCGGAGCAGCTTCCACCATGAGTCCAGTGAACTCAGGATCGTCAGGAGGAGCTGCAGGTCTTGGGGCTGGGTCGCCCGAAGCTCCCCTACTTTCTGGCCAGTTCTTCCCTCCTCTGCCCAGGAATGGAAAGAAAAAACAGAGGACACAAAATGCAAACTATTCCATTGCTTTTGCATTTTTGAATTTTCTATTCCTTTTGGAGCAATTTTGATGGTTATTAGTCAGCACCTCTCCCTGCAATACACATTAGCCCCAAACCACAATTAGGCAGTCAAAATACATATTGAGGAGCCTTAAAGTCCAGCCTTCAGCTGCTAGGCAGGTAAAGCACATGAGTGAAGCAACATGCACCAAACAACAGGGCCTGTGGTAAATTGCATATGACATCTCTAAAGGTCATTTTTAACCAAAGCATAAAAACAACTTGTCCACCCAAACAAAATGTCCATCAATCCAGTGTTCCAGTTTATATTCTTTGGCTTACCATGCAGCTCTTTTCTTGCCTCATATGTCTCTACTGCTCAGGACACTCTAGTTGGGCCACATGAGAGAGTCACCTCACAGGATGAGGCTAGGGATGCCCCTGTGTACCCTGGTGGTCACAGGGTCCCCAGAATTCAGTAGACATATTTACTTGGTATTTCCCTAAATCCCAGACTCTAGAAGGTGAATCTTTCTTACCACAAAGGATTTCTAGGGCTTTTTTTTTTTTTTAAAGGATTGCCATGGAATATCCCACACCTAAATGCACTTTTTCTGTCCCATAATTCATTTTTAGCACTGGGAAGGTCCTCTTGACAACACAACTGAAGAAATTAAGTGGTATCTGATGCCTTCCTCAGAAATATCAAGGAACAAAAACAAATGCCTCCCCTTAATTACAGAACACCTACCTGTTCTGGACTAAAAAATCTACAATGTGAAGAGAAGTCCGATCCACGGATCTGACTGCGAGATGGAGGGCTGTTTCATCTGGCTCCTGAAAACCAAACAAAGACATTCCAGAATTCTAATGGCAGCATTCAATTTTGTGTCCGAACACAAGTGAAATTGTATCTCTTCCAAGCAGCTTTATTCATTCCTTCAAAACACTTATCTCTAAGACAGACGACAGCCCCTTGAATCTCCACAGCAAGCTCTCTGTCCCTGGGAACATGCGATTTAGAGGCTGGCCCTACTTCTCCTTACTCCACTGAAAATCAATGAGAAATTCAGAGGTTACATGTCTAAGTCCTCTTGGTTGATATGTCCCCATCCCCACATCAACAACACAAGGTGTTGCCTGCAAGGAGGGATCTTGTAAAGAACCGAAAAAGCCAGGCGTGGTGGCTCATGCCTGTAATCCCAGCACTTTGGGAGGCTGAGGCAAGAGGACTGTCTGAGTCCAGGGGTTCGAGACCAGTCTGGGCAACCTGGCGAGACCTTGTCTCTACAATAAATCAAGAAAATTAGCTGGGCATGGTGGCATGCACCTGTGGTTCCAGCTATTTAGAAGGCTGAGGCAGAAGGTTCACTCGAGCCCAGCAGGTCGAGGATGCAGTGGCTGTGAGCATGCTACTGCACTCCAGCCTGGGCAACAAAGTGACACTCCAACCCAAAAAAAAAAAAAAACAGCCCCCAGAAGGCTCCCTAGGCCTTCTATGCGTCAAGCTCTTTACCTGCTCCTTGAGTAGATAGAAATGCCTATTTTTAAAGCAGGGTTAAAGTTTTTCATTCTAACTTACAGACAAGGCTATGAATGCTAACACTTGTAATACTTGCACGATCTCCAACTCTTACCAGGGGATACACGACCACTACCACCTTTTGATGAAAGTATGCTTGGCAGGTGGGAAATAAGAGAATAGATGAGGACTAGGTGCATGGGTTAGAGAACCGGAAGGGAAGAAAAGATCCACAGAGACACGAGGCATAAGGAGGTGCCACCCACCCTGCCTTCTCTGCCTGCTTGGTCCTCTGGCCACAGCATAGCTCAGCACTGCACAGTGAGTCTAGAGATTAAGAGGGAACAGAACGAGCCTGCATGTGTGTGTCTGTCACCAGGAGAAAGGAGGGCTGGCATAGGCCTAAGAGGACATGGCTAAACCCCCATGGTATTCTGGATTCAAAACACAACAGCTCCACATAGACAGCTTCACTGATAAGGGGCAAGCCTGGTCCAGAGGTCAGGAGGTTCCAGAGGACCCAAATGCATGTCCAGAATCAGAAGACACACAAAGCCCTTGGGCACTGGTAGCTTATTGTAGACTTGCTTCTGATGGTAATGCCCACCCTCTCAAGACAGTTCCACAGTTCCCTAGGGAAGTGGGAGATATCTCTCTCTCTCTCTCTCTCTCTCTCCTATACTGTTCCCTCAGGGAGGAGAGCATAGTGGGGTGCAGGCTCCAGGGATCCATTCCTCTCAGGACCTGACACCAAAGCTTGGCTGTGTCCAGGCTCCCAGTAGAAGTACAAGACTCAGGCTAAACCGGGTCACAGAAGAGCCTTTCAGGCTGCCTGGGCTTCTGAGAAAATGCCTTCCCTGCCCCACCCTGGGGATGGGCTTTCTTTCCAGAGCTGGTGTTATATTTTTGGTGGAAGAGTTAACCACTGGGTGAATATAGTTTCAGTCAGACAGAAGGAATAAGTTCTGGAGATGACTGCACAGCAGGGTGACTACAATTAATAACAGTGTATTGTTGATTTCAAAACTGAGATTTTAAATGTTCTCACCATGAAAAATTGATGTGTATGTAAGGTGATGGATATGTTAATTAGCTTGATTTAATCATTCCACAATGTAAACACATATCCAAACATCACACTGTGCTCCAGAAATATATATAAAATATTTGTCAACTAAAAACAATAAACCCCTAATTTCTTCCTACGGAATGCAGTACTATCTTCCTCCAGGGAATTATCCAACTTTGGTTAGTATTTCTGATTACACTCTCCAGTCACAGGTTTCCCCTCCTTCTTTTCTTGCTTTCTCTTTTTTTAAGTAGCAAGCTACACTCTTACATGTCCATTGGCCAGAGGGATTTTTTCTGTAAGATCCACACCATCAGCGTAAGCTTGGAGTAATCCGAAAATATCTCTAGTTTTGACGGCCTCACAAAGGCTGTGGAGCTTTATTGCATTATCTGTGTGCTTTTTTCTTGCATATCTCCTCTCAATGTACTTGGCTGTGATGTAGTCCTTTCTTGCATTCCTGAAATCAAACATAATTGCTTTGTGAATCATTAAGGGCCTCTATTCAGCCCATCCAGCATCCATTCATCTACAACCAATTTAACAAATCCTTCCCATCCCTTGTAAGCAGCACTGGCCACAAAACACAAAGCAGGAGCAGCTGCCACATGGTTCTATGGCTGTACCTGGGTTTACTGCAACCCCTTGGGAGCTGGACAGGAAACAAGGCCACTGTGGTCTACCCACACCATGA
The DNA here is from genome assembly GCA_963574415.1 of Tarsius wallacei. NCBI lineage: Eukaryota > Metazoa > Chordata > Mammalia > Primates > Tarsiidae > Tarsius > Tarsius wallacei. Next base: position 23,109 of record CAUYQG010144402.1, on the reverse strand, counting down.
AGTATTAGTCAGCAATAAGATATGAAGTCTGATACACACTGTAAGAAGGATGAATTGCAGAAACACTGTGCTATGTGAAAGAGGTCAGTCACAAAGGGCCACATATTGTTTGATCCACTGCTATGCAATGTTCAGAACTGGCAAATCTATAGAGACAGAAAGTTGTTGCCTGGGACTAGGGTGTGTAGGGGGTATGAGTAGGTGGCGGTTAACAGGTATGACGTTTCTTTTTAGGGGAAAAAAAATCTCAAAAAATTGATTTGGTGATAGATGCATTACTTTGTGAATATGCTAAAAGCCACTGAGTTGTACACTTTAAATGGGTAAATTATACAGCTTGTGAATTACATTTCAATAAAGTTGCTGAAAAAAGAAATGTCAGGAAAAATCAAATTCCACTGACAATATTTTAGCCAACAAATCTACCAAAGATATAAAGAACAACCTGACAGAACGTTGTCCCTTTGGTTTCTCTTGCCCACTCTTTCTGGAAGGTGTGAGATACACTGAAGTTTCAGAAGGTCATGCAGGGGAGGAGGAACTGAATGGAAGGGCCTGCATGCTTCCTGATGGTCAGTTTCGAGAGGATGCAGAGTGATCACGAGCCTGGGCGAGTTCTCAAGCTGGCTCTACCACTTCCCATGTGTGTGATGTGGGTGCTACTCAACCTCCTCATCTGTAGAATAAGAATCATGACCACATCTACCTCGCAGGGCTGTTGCAGGATTAAACGAGATACCACACAGAAGCACTGAGCACAGTGTTCTAGAAAGGCCAGTGATAAGGACTGTAATGGTTGGCACCAAATGCAAAGGCTAATTAAAGTGGCATAGGACAGAGGTCAGCTCTTCTCAGCTCAGGTGTCATTCACTGCCACCCTGCCCCTTGGGCTGCTCTTACCACATCTGCAGTCACCACTGCTCGATTACCAGGGTCCTCATGTCAACACCTCAGAGGTCCTGGCTGAAGTGCACCAAGGTTTAGAAGTGGGCAGGTCAACTCCAGGCTCTCAGGGGAGGGCAGGGGCTCTAGTCCCCAGCAAGAAACGCCAGTACTGACTTGCTCCTGACCTGATAAATCCACTTCAACACGCACTCTCCTTCCTTTGTAGGCGCCAAGGGAAAGGCATAGAAGGGGCAGAACTCTTCTCTGGCTCCCCATCAAATGCCTGAGACAGTATTCTCTGAGTGTGGGCCCCAGACCACCTGGGTGTTTATAAAATGTAGACTCCCCAACCCTGGGAACCAGAATCTGGAGGGCAGAGTAGAGGACTCTGGAAACCTCGATTCTCACTGAAGGTTGAAAGCCACTGCTCAGATGACCCCTAGAATCTTAAGAGGGCAAGAACCAGACAGGAACATACCAGTTTCATGTGTCTCTAACACCACTGCCTACAAATGGAGGTTGTGTGTGACTGTTGCCTTTTGGGCTGGTATTCTCACCTGGTTGCCTCCTGGCCTCCTCTCTCTCATCCAGCTGACCCTACGGCAAGGGCCCATAGCTGCTAAAGTGGCTGTGGACTTGTCTGTACCTGCCCTAAGTCCACATGGAACAACCTGCCCTCCTGAAGGGGTACCTGAGCCCCCTAGGAATGGAACCCCAGGTAGAGATCTTGTCTACGTTGGGGTCCCGGGGGCCCTGAGGATGGGCCAGCCTAAGAGGAGAGGCCATTATACACATGATGCCCAGAGAGAAACAAGCGGGCAGAGGTCTCCTGCCAGCATTTGTCAGGTCTCCTAACTTCTGCCCTTGGGTGCATGTTGCTCCTGGACAGGCCACAGTGTGAGGCTGGCTGGTCAGCAGGAAAGGAAACCGCACTCAGGGTACCATGTCCACCTGAGTGGGCAGTGCTTCACAGCCCAGGAAGGACTTCCAGGGGCACCTGGTGAACTTATTCCAGAACTTTTAATCACTGCATCCCTTTTGCTCCAGTCCCAGTTTTGCCCACCCTGCAAGGCCTACATGAAGGCCGATGCCTCAACTTCCTGCAGCGTGTGGCCCCTGTTCGTAAGGCACTAACCTGCACACTGCACTGACTGTTGCTGGGTGATGTCTGCATGAATCACCTCACAAAAGTCAAGTGGAGATCCAGTGCCTCACTGGATCCTCACAACATTGCCATCAGTTTTTATCTCCAACTACAATAAGTAAAACAGGCCCTCGAATAATGTCAGTTCATTCAATGTTGTTTCCTTACAATGCTGATCAGAAAAAAAAAATCAATTCCCTGTATGGAGTGTGCATACTCTCCCCATGTCTGTGTGGGTTTTCTCCAGGCACTAGAATTTCCTTCTGCATCCCAAAGATGTGCACGTTAGGTTAAATTGCATGTCTCAATGGTCCCAGAGTGAATGAGTGTGGGTGTGAGTGCACCCACAATGGGATGGCATCCACCCAGGGCTGGTGACAGCTTTGCACCCTGAGTTGCTAGGACAGGCCCTGACCACTTGCAACCCTGAACTAGAATAAGTGGGTACATAATTACCTTACTTTTTGCTTCTACGAATCTTTCTTAAATGTATGCATAGATCACATCTATTCCATGTTTAATATCAGAAGTGTTTGGGTCTTTATTTAGAAGTTTGGTGATATTTTTGTGATCAAAAATAGGCTATAGAAACTTAACTCTTATTTATCTCTATTGGCCTAAGGGGTAAAACTGGTTTCCTTGTGTGTCATTTCACTTAAAACTGCAATTCCCAAGAACCTATGGACAGCGTTAAATGAGGACTTACTATGTTCTGAAGTCCACTGAGGCGAGATTAGACCCTGAATCGTCAGGGCGCTGGTAAGCCTGCTGGAAGCAGGTCTGGTTTTATCTGTGGAGGGTCTCCTCTCAGGACCTCCTAGCACAATGTGTGATACCCAGAGAACTGCTCAGTTGCTGGCTTGATGGCGTGTCACAGTGGGCAGTCCATTTAATGATGCAAATGTTCTTGTGACAAGCAGCTAGACTGGACAGTCATCGGGTTTCATGTACTTTCAATAATAGTGGTGGGACAGTCATCACTGTGACATCCCCCCCAAAGGAAAAAGGCAGAGATAAAGCAGCTTTCCTTTACTTATTTTTTAAATATATTATTTGTCTGCCCAGGGCTTTGAGGTCCCTGAAGGCACTTGCCACACAACCACGAGTGTGGGTCTGTTAAACTCCACACATGCTCCCTGATTTCGTGAAAGAGGTTTGCTTTGAGAATCTCCCTTTTTCTTAAAGACTTAGGTTTCTGCAGAAAAGTGATGAACTTAATAAATGCACATTTGGTGCTCAGAGGAGGGGTTTTCCTTATGTCTCTCAAGGGCAGGGTATATATATAATGATCCCGAATCGCAGAGAGAAATAGTCTGGCCTCTAAGAACAGATTCATGTCTGACCTTTCCCCACCCCATTAAATTCTCTCAACACCTCCAAAACCCACCTGGAGATTCATAGGCCACTAGAGGGTGTCTTTGGTTTCCCCTTTAACAGATTTATCTGCAGATGGTGTGTGGTTCTGAGATTAAGCTAGAAACAGTACATTCCTTTTCATCTGGAAGTAAAATGTTAGCTTATTTAAGAATGTACAGAGCTAGAACTATTTCTTTGACTTGTTGATTCATTAAATATTCACCAAATGCTGGGCTTGGTGGCTCAGCCTGTAATCCTGGGCCTTTGGGAGGCTGAGGTGAGTGGATTGCCTGAGCCTGTGGGTTCAAGACCTGCCTGGGCAACTTGGCGAGACCTCATCTCTACAATAAATCAAAAATTCAGCCGGGCGTGGTAGCGCGCACCTGTAGTTCCAGCAACTCAGAAGGCTGAGGCGGAAGGATCGCCGGAGCCCAGTGAGTCGAGGCTGCAGTGGCCGGGAGCGGCCACTGCACTCCAGTCTGGGCGACAGAGTGAGACTCCAACTCAAAAAAAAAAAAAAAAAAAAAAAATCACCAAATCACCACAAGCCACATTTACAGTAGAAAAACAAAAATGAGTAAGATGCAATTCACTGAAAAAAAGTATGTAAATATCTAAGTATAATATGAAGTAGGATGAAATGTTTTAAAATAGAACCAATGCTACAGGAGTAGAGTACTTCAGCTGAAGAGGAATGAGAGTAGGTAGCATTTTGACACCACGCTGGTCATCCACCCTCATTTTGAAAAAAAAGCACGGGGGGGAGGTATAAACTTCTTTTTCAACAGTGCCAGGGGCGGAGAGGGAGCCTCAATCCAGATGGAATATTTATATTGAAGGATTCCAAACAGACAGCATTCTTTTTTAAGAATTACCTAGACTCAGAACAAGCAAACACTCTGCTTTTATAAGGTACCCTTGGTACTTTGAAGAAATTACACACACTTTATTCAAAACTGACCAGTATTGCAGCATTTCAGGAGACTGGTGCCCTCCATGTGAGATGAAAGAGCAGATGTCAATCACATAGCAGTAACTAAACTTATGCCGTACCACGGCATTCCCTTCACTAAAAAGGATCCTCAAGCTATCCCAGGAAGAGCTTGTTTACCTCTTGGTAATTCTCCATAAAAACCTAACTGCAGAAGACCCTTGCTTCTCAGGTACATTCGCCCACAGAATGACGAGCAAGCAGAGTAACTAATGCCAACTAAGCACTAAACCTGAGCGCCACGTTTGACCTCATCATCTTGCTAATTTCCTCAAAGCCTCCATGAGGTAGGAAGTGTCATCGTCCTTTTTATTTTAGAGGAAACTGGGGCTCAGGCTCAGAGAAATTCAATAACCTGCCCAGGACCTATGATTCAGGCGGGGACTGGGAATATCTATGTCCCTCTACTGCCTCTCCAGTCGTGTAAAAATAGAAATTTGAAACTTAGATCCCCATCAAGAGAAGACAATAATGTTGTAAGCCTTGTGCCTGGTATCTAAAACTACACATTATCTAATCTCAGGAAATGCTATACCATGAACGCTTGTTACAGGATCCAAACATAAACTGACTTTAACCCAACACCAACCAAATGGATCACCTAAGATACCTGATACCTGAGAGAGTTTGTAATAGACATGGCACCTATTCATTCCTTTAGAATGTTTCAGCTCTCTTACTGTATCAAGTTACATAATCAAAACACAAAAGAACACAGATCCAGCAATCTCAGTTTCTCAAAGACATTCCCCAACAAAATGGTTACGAAAATTCAAATTCTCTACTTTTATAATGGGCTCATACACTATTATTTTTAAAACCACTCTTAAATATTGTTCACTATTACTCAATGTCCTTTGGAAAGACCCAGGTCATTACTTCTATTTTAGGCTTATTCCATGGAAAATGCTGTCTCTGTAAATGAATTTTTATGCCTTCTCTTATCACATATTTTCATTTCCCCCTGTTATGCCAAAACACTTTGATCCAGTCTCACACCTGGATGCACATGCTGGCTCTTTTAACAGGCCTGGTGACCTTTCTCTCTTCTTCCTTCTGTCTATCTCACTTGGTATAACAAAACAGGTAAGCCACTCTAAGTCCTTTTGTATCAGACAGGCCATCATACTCAACAGGGCTAAGTAGGCAGGACATGCAATGCCCTGACCCATTGGTCTCTCTGTTCATCTCTTTCTCAAAGACCAGTGTGATGCAGTGACATACTCCATTTGATAAGATGGGCAGAAACATTCACTGTTGTCAGCTCTGCCTCGATGGGCCAGCTGGATGCACAAGGAAGCACAAAAGCTTTTCAATCAAGGTTTGCATCAACAGTAAACACACACACACAAAAATGTTTGAAGGAACTCCACATTTGCAAGGACACTGGCAAAGAGAATTATACATAATCATGTATCTATGACAACTAGCCATCTCAGTGGCTCAGAATTATACAGAGAAAACCAAGATGGGAAGGTGACTCCAAAGGATAAACAGCAGAAGCAAAAAGTCCAGGGTGTCACACCAGCAGCAAGCGAGACTCACTATACTACCACATTCTTGTATGCACAGTATCTGTTCACCTGTTCTCCTTTGGCCTTTTCTCAAAAAACAGCTACGTGAATTTCTTTCTGGTCACCCAAAAGGTTTAAGTGACTAAAAAAACCCAATTTGAGCTGATCTGTTCCCTAAAGAAGCAACAATTGATGTACCCAAAATGTGTTATTCTCCTGCTTCCCAGGACTTGAATAAAGCAAAATCTTTATTCAGAAAACAAGAACAGCCAGTCCCATACTTACATGTCGCTGCCTGGGTTAGGTTTGACCAAGTCCTCAGCTGGTAGGCAACACTCCATAATCTCATTAAAGCCTGCATTCCCAATATTCTTGGCAAGCTGCAAAAATAAAAGTCTATTTCAGGGTACTCAATTATTAATACATTCCACTGCTACACATTACTCATACATCTGATGATTTATTTAACAGCCACTAAGAAATAGAGCAATACAGTGGTTTGCCTTTAATGAAGATGGACAAAACCCAAAGCCCAGAGGTACCCATAAAATTAAAGATAAGAAGTGGTATGGCTATTAAAGAGGAGTATTCTCATAAAATGCCCCCTGGATAGAGACAGAGAAGCAGTAACTTCACCCAATATGAGTTTCCATCCTTACCCCACACCTCCCAAAAACCTGTGCTCCAACTGAAATGGGTCTATTCCACATCCTCCAGAAAAACTCCATTTTTATGAGCTATGAGATGGCTCTGGTACAGTAGAAAAGGTACCAGGCCATGAAGCCAAGATTTGGGTTCAAATCATGGTTCCATGAGAGGTCATGTGACCATGGGCAAGTCAGTTTACCTGAGCACCAGCGTTTTCATCAGTAAAATGGATGGCACTGGCTGGGCTCATGCCGGTAATTTCAGCACTTTGGGAATCTGAGGCAAGAGGACTGCCTGAGCCCACAGGTTTGAGACCAGGCTGGGCAAATTGGTGAGACCTCGTCTTTATAATAAATCAAAAAATTAGCTGGACGTGGTGGCATGTGCCTACAGTTCCAGCCACTCGGAAGGCCAAGGCAGAAGGATTGCTTGAGCCCAGCAGGTCGAGAATGTGATGGCTGTAAACTTGCCATTGTACTCCAACCTGGGCAACAGTGAGACTCCAACTCAAAAAAAAAAAAAAGGTATGACACCTAACTCAGGGTTGCAATAAAGATAAAATGGGACAATTCAGGTAAAAACACTCAGTAAACTAAAGTAGTAAAAATGTAATGTATCAGCTTCAAGTTTGAAGTTTTAACTTATCAATCAACCTTCTTACTAGTTGAATATTAAATTAACACATTCTAACTGAATGCTTACTGAATATCAGGCATTGTGCTTTATATACAGGTTGAGCATCACTTATACGAAAATCCAAAATCTGAAATGCTCCAAAATCCAGAATGTCTTAAGCACTGACATAAAGATCAAAGGAAATGCTTATTGGAGCATTGTGAATTTTTGTCAATTTAAATGTAAGTAAGTATAATGCAAATATTCCTAAATCCAAAGAAACCCAAAATTCAAAACATTTCTGGTCCCAAGCATTCTGAATAAAGAATATTCAATTTGTAGCAGACACCAAGGTAAATGTCATGATTTATGTTATACTACCTTGACAATATGGCCACTGGCATTCCAATGAATGAATGAATGAATGGATTAATTAATGACTAGGAGCTTTTGAAGAACAGGGATTTATTCAACTCATTCCCCACACCCAGCTCAGCATCTGACATCGAGGTCAGCTTCAGGTCAGATTCTTAAATGTTTAATAAAACAATACCAGAAGGGAACACCGAGCAAGTGCTTTGAGAGAACAGACATTTTAATTTCCATGTTGAAGATGATGTGTTGGGGAATCAGTGTCATTTCTAATAACTTTACTCTCGATTAATTATGCAAGCAGAGGGTTGACGGGGACGCTCTGGGAGATGCTGCTGCTATCTGAATGGTCTTGTCTATCTCCAGCAGGAAATGGCTTTAGGAGCAGCCAAAGGGATCTGGGTTAGATAAGGTGGAACTTCCTGGTGAAACATCGTCACACAGTGAAAGGGGACAGTGAAGGGTGCAAGATGAATTTTTAAAATAAGACAAAAGAAATAAACGATGATAACTTTTTCCGAATTTTACCCAGTCTTTGATAAATGAACAAAGCTTCCTAGACAGTCCAAAGCATCAAACACTAACCAATTCCACCTCTTGGCTCAGCCCTGGCTCTGGAGCCTCAAGCTATCATCAGGAGGCAAAACTCTAGGTGCTATGTTGCAGTTTTCCCAGGGGCAAGCTAATGGCTAGTATGGCACACCACTTGAGGTGACACATATCTACATCCCACGAAGCTAATGCCCTGTGAAGGATTTCTCAGGCAGTTGGTGTCAGCTCCAGTACTAAACCTCAGCATCAGAGGCCCTTGTTTACACATGCTCCAATGCCTCCCCATCTTACAATTTGCATGCTGTCCCCAGCTGAGCACAACTGTCATCCAAAAGTGAGTGACAGAAGAAGCTACATGCCCCATGTGAGCCAGGGGCCGTCCTGATGCCTCTAGACCGTTAAGCAGATGGGGTGGGAGGTAGGAAGAGAATTCCCTAGGAATCAGAAAGCTGCTTCTCTTCTGCTTGGGCTTGGCTGGTTTTCTAGGAGACAGCTGGTCCAGGGAGCCACTGCATCCATGCGTCATACTCCTCCAACGCTAGAGAAATGTGCCACCTCACATTTCTGCCAAGTTCCAGTTTATGTTTCAGCTGCAGAGAACCGCTCTGGACCCATCAACAAAAGCAAAGCATTTACAGATGGAGGCCGCAGGGACACACAAGAAAATGTGAGGCCAAGCAGGATGGGTAGGCAGAAGCTGGGGGGCAGAGAGATGGGGTGTCACCTGAGCCCTGGCATCTCGTACTTTTCACTGTCACCCAGAAGGAATTTGAGGGCTGCGATGAAGCAGAAATAGAGCCAGCCTGGTTATAAGAGGAGAGACTGGAGGTTTAAGAACTATATCACCTAAGGCAGCAAAGCACAGTCGAGGCCTTTACCCTTCCTGCCGCCTCACAAGACCCTTGTCTGTGCTGGGCAAGGGGCATGAGACACCATCCTGCTCCACAGCAGCTGGGGTTGACGAGGCAGAGTTGAGTTATTAGACAGAAACACAACATGAAGAGGGCTGGAAGAGAAGCTTGTCCTTAGCACTGTAAGGATAGCATCTCCAGGCCCAGATAAGCAGAGCAGTCCCTTGGCAAGGAAGACCTCTTTCCTTGGCACTCGCTTTGTGTGGGAATCATTTGTGTGTGGGCCAGTCTCCTTCCCTGATGACATACCCAGGACACGGAATCATACACTTTGTGTGCCCTCAACCCTGGGTCAGGGTCTGCTGGGCCTCCAAGAGGCCTCAGGATTTAACTAGAAACTGTTTTGAGAGTTTGGGGCAGAGCAGGGAGAAGCCTCCTGCCCTCCTTTCATGCTTCCACATGAAGGGGCATCAATTACTGAGACAATCTCCTCCTTTCTTTGTTTTGACTAACCCCAGGAGAGGAATGGGCAAGTGAGAGAAACACGACTTCCCTGATGCTGAGTTCAGGAGGAGAACTGGGGAAAGGTGAGGTGGGGGCTCATCCCACTAGAGACAACCCCATGGCTGGCTCCTCCACACTGCTCCTCCTGAAGGGTGAAAAGGCTTAGAAAGCATTGTATACCCTTGAATCCAAAGGCTAAAAGCTCAGGTAAGGGAAGGGGCTTGATCAAATTGCTGCCTCCAAAATAGGGAGCACAAGAGAATACTCTTGAGATTCAGGAAAAAAGTTTACATGTTATATTTCCACTTGAGCCTTTAAAAATCCATTTTCTCATACATTTTACAAAATACATAATATATACCTTAGTAAGTGTAGGTATCATTATACATTTATGTTTTGGTGCTCAATTTCTTCTGATAGGGTTTGTAGTTAAAAATAGTTCAGATAGCCAGGCTTGATGGCTCAGCCTGTAATCCTGCGCCTTTGGGAGGCTGAGGTGAGTGAATTGCCTGAGCCTGTGGGTTTGAGACCCGCCTGGGCAAGCAAGACCTCATCTCTACAATAAATCAAAAAATCAGCCGGGCGTGATAGCGCGCACCTGTAGTTCCAGCTACTTGGAAGTCTGAGGCGGAAGGATCACCGGAGCCCAGCGGGTCGAGGCTGCGGTGGCCGGGAGCAGCCACTGCACTCCAGTCTGGGCGACAGAGTGAGACTCCAACTCAAAAAAAAAAAAAAAAAAAAAAAATAGTTCAGAGATGTGATTTTTAAAAAACAACAGAACACAGGTTCTGGAGTCTGCTAGCATGGAGTGTAAATCCTGGTTCAGTCGCACTGGGCAAGTTTCTTAATTTCTCTGGCCTCATTTTTAAAATGGAGTTTTCATTTAGGTTAGGTAGATCACCTACATAATGCCTGGAGCAGAGCAGTCATTCAGTAAATGACAGCTGATAGTCAATTTTGTGTTGCTCTGAGCAATTGTTTTTAGTATCCAGAGTGGCTTAATTTAGTCCTAGGTCAAATAGCAGTTAAGTTATAAGTAAGTTCTTGGTCTTTGAGGGATTCCCTTCCACATACTCTCTCTTCCAGAACAGGCTATGAGTTGACCTGCTTTAATATGTGACACGTTATTAACAACCTCATAAAGACAGAAAAAGGAGAAAGTCAAGAAACAGAGAGCTGAGTCAGGAAATATTTGGTAAGTTTCCTAATGCTTGCTCTTCAATTTGATGGAAGAGTTTTAAATTACTGACTGAAATTCAATTTAAGAATATCAAAATTGGCCGGACTCGGTGGCTTAGCCTGTAATCCCAGCACTTTGGGAGACCGAGGCAAGTGGATTGCCTGAGCCGACGGGTTCAAGACCAGCCTGGGCAACTTGGCGAGACCTCGTCTATACAATAAATCAAAAATTAGTCAGGCATGCACCCGTAGTTGTGGCTACTTGGAAGGCTGAGGCAGAAGGATCGCCTAAGCCCAGCAGGTCGAGGCTGCAGTGGCCGAGAGTATGCCACTGCACTCCAGTCTGGGCAACAGAGTGGAACTCCAACTAAAAAAAAAAAAAAGAATATCAAAATTTCCTTTATTAATTTGACTCATGACAATGAAATTAATTGATAATAGTACCCTAGTATCAATGATATTGTTTTTCGTATGACCTTAAAAAAATAAAATAAAATCCATGCTGAAATTATGATCTTCTGTGTTGAGAAAATCGATCTTTTAAAAATCTATGTTTACCACGTTTTCTGAAAGCAGACTTGCTTTAACATATAAGAATTTTTTTTTGAGTTGGAGTCTCACTCTGTCGCCCAGGCTAGAATGCAGTGGCATGCTCATGGCCACTCCAGCCTCAACCTGCTGGCCTTAGGTGATCCTTCCACCTCAGCCTTCCAACTACAGGAATGCACTACCATGCCTGGCTAATTTTTTTGATTGATTGTAGAGATGAGGTCTCGCCAAGTTGCCCAGGCTGGTCTCGAATCCGTGGGCTCAGGCAATCCTCTCACCTCGACCTCCAAAAGTGCTGAGATTATAGGCATGAGCCACCACACCCAACCTAATGTAGTTTAAAACAAAACAAATTAAAAAGGAAATGGTAAAATAGACACAGCATACCATCCACCAGTGAAACTGTGCAAATTTGAGGTCAGAAAATAATTTACAGAATTAAGCAGAAGACTCTTATGAGGAATAGAAGGAGGCCATATGGAGGGACAGGAGTGACATTTATGGGGTGTGTGTCTATTTAGGGACACAGTGCCAACAAATAATGAAAATGTAATCAAACCAGGTCCTGTTCATATACCTGCTTTTCAGGCCATTAAAAAACCCTTTCCCTATAGGCAACGAAGGCAAAGAGAGACAAATGAAATTTCATCAAACTAAAATATTTCCACAAAGCAAACAATCAACAGAGACAACCTACAGAATGGAAGAAAATGTTTGCAAACCCACACATTTAATAAGGGGTTAATATAAAAATAGATAAGAAACTCAAAACACTCAATATCAAGAAAACAACTCCATTTAAAAATGGTCAAAGGACTTCAATGTACATTTCTCAAAGGAAGACACACAAATTGCTAACAGGAATATGACAAAATGTTCAACATCACTAATCATCAGGAAAACGCAAATTAAAACCACAAGGAGGTATCACCTCACACCTGTTAGGATGACTTTTGACAAAAAAAAATAGTGTTGATGAGGATGTGGAGAGAAGGGTGCCCTCGTACACTGCTGGAGGGAATGTAAATTAGTATAGCCCTTATGAAAAATGGTGTGACGGTTTCTCAAAATCTAAGAATAGAACTACCACGTGATTCAGCAATCTCACTTTTGGGATCTGAAATCCGCTTGTTGATGACATGTCTACAACCCCTTGTTCCCTGTGACATTATTCATAATAGTCAATTTAGAAAATCAGCCTAAAAACCTATCAATAAATGAATGGATAAAGAAAATGTGATATATATCCACAATACTATTTGGCCTTAAAAAAGAAAATGCTGTCGTTTGTAGCAACATGAATGAACCTGGACAATATTATGCTAAGTGAAATGAGCCAGGCTCAGAAACACAAGTGTCGCATGATCTCACTTACATGACAAATCTAAAAACGTCAAATTCATAGAAGCAGAGAGTACAACGATGGTTGTGAGGGAGATGTAGGTTAAAGGATACACAATTTCAGTTAGCCAGGATGAATACATTCTGGAGATACAATGTACAACATGAGAATAATAGTTAATAACAATATATTTATTGTATATTTTAAAAACTGCTGAGAGAGTAGATTTTAAGGGTTCTCTCTACAAAAAATGATAAGCATGTGAGGTGATAGATATTAACTAGCTTGATTCAATCATTCCACAATGTATATAATATACCAAAACATCACACTGTATATCATAAATATATATAAAGAAAAAACAGATAAATAAAATCCCTTTCCTGTCATTGCATGTCACCTTGAGATGTGGGATGTCCTGCTATTTATCCAAGAGATGAAAGACAGTACTCCTGTGAGACAACTTGCCCAGAATGCACCCACGGGTCTCCTTTCCTAGGGTACCCAGAGGTCTCATCAACGTTTGCTGCACAGGAAAAGAGACTACAACGAACAAGTCAACCAAAGTCCCTGGCAGAGAGGTTCATAAGCAGAGCAGACAACCAGTGTAGACCTTGTGAGGTTCCCCTTAGTTTCACGTGTTACGATGCATGGATCATTTTTCTAAAAAGATTTTGTTAAAATCATCTTGGAGGCAGATATAATAACAATAGCTAATTATTTATAGTTCTTACTATGTGTCAGACATGATTCTAAATACACAAACATACACACAGAGAAAGACAGATTCAGGAAATTCTTCGTTCAGACATCTGGTTGTCTAAGCAAAATAAGATAAACAACTTGGGTGGCTTCAAAAAGGCTTAAAATGTCTATGCTTTACAAACAAATATTAACACCTGACACTCTCCATCTGCTGCTTAATAGAAGGACCCAGGAATAAGGTTTCAGCACATTCCTAGTACACAATAAAATGGGACAGTGGGAGAATTGGGGAGATATCCACCTCCTGTGAGCTGCAACGGTCCAGTCAGAATTCAGGGTTCAGGGCAAGTAGAGTGGTAGAGGAAGGGATAAATTCTACACAATTCACTACCTTCTCTCCTTTTGCTTTCTGATATTACTGAGGAAAAAAGCTTTGATAAAGGAGAATTTAAAGCTGTGGCAGAAAAATTCAAGTCTGAAAATTAAGTAAGCTCTGCTTGATTTCTCATCATGATTGGGAGTTGACCAAACTTTAAACTTCTATGAGAATGCAGACAGAGGCTCTGGAGACAGAAACTGAGATCTGAGCCAGACCCTAGAAGTCACCTCATTGTGTCATCAAGATGAAAACAGTGTATTCCTTTCAACCTTCTTTGGTGTTTTCCTCTTTAGTAGGCAATAGAGTCTCATGAAGATCATTAGTTAAATTTTGAGACACATTTAAACAGTTATAACAGATGGTAGGGTCAGGCTCCTACCAGCTCAGGAGCGCCAATTGTTAAAATTTCAGAAATTTTGTAAGCCAACTGTTAAACACTGCTGCTATTAAAAATTATATTATATAAACACATAGTTCAATAAATTGTATTAAAAACTAAGGTGCTTGATACTCAAAACTCATCACTTCCTTATTACTTTACTAAATTTTACTATTAGCTATGACCTTGAAGTTTATTTACATGCATTATATTTGTATGACGAACACACAATAAATGGTGTGCTATCAAACATTTCTTTCCAACTTTACATTCAGTAATTCATATGGGTAGCTTGAAACTGGCCATGGTAGGTGCATTTATACCAGGAGAATAGGCAGACTGCAAACTAGGGTTCTTTTTCCCCAGAGTTGGTTGTTAAATATTTGTTGGGGGATGAGCGACAGGGAGGGACAGTAGTGATTAAATGTTTACCAAATGGTAAGACAACCCACCACAAATGCCAGTTTTGTCCCAGTCTCCTCAAAGGTTAGGAGTGTAAGGCCTGTAATCAGGTTAAAGGGGCCTTCATCCCAGATATGTCATCTTAATAGCTACACAATCCTGGGCACATTAAAACATTCTAAGCCTCATTTTCCTCCTTTGTAAGGTAGAAACAATATGCCCAGGACACTCAGGTATTATAAAGGTCAAATGAGCCTAATACATATAAAGTGGTTTGCAAAGTGCCTAGCACAAAATAAGCAATTATTATTTCATCATAAATCACTTAACACATGTATACATATGCACCTCTAAGATGTAGGTTATATGTGTTATTATATTAACAACTACAGTACATAACCAAGAATGCATTGCCGGGGAGCGGGGAGGGGGGAGTGTCTCGCTGAATCTAGCTTAGCTTTAAGCACCTAGGGATGCTACTACGAGGGTTGCCAGGATGCACTTTAGGTTCTCCCAACTCTGTCTTTTGGGACCATAGAGGAATTCCTTGGAAAGATTGGAAGGGCTTGACAAGAGCATTCAATCAGACACACTGGATCCAGAGATGTCATTAGTAAGATTGACGGTCCCTTGAGAGAAATATGGACCATGATAATTGATTTCCTTGTAAGAAAATTGCTCTTAACATTAAATTCTCTAGATATAACTTTTAAATTCAACATTACAATCAACGGTAATCAATATCCACTTACTATTTATTGTCAACATCTCAGGAAAGAATTTTAATCACTGCTTTCTAACAAGCAGTTATGAACTTTGAAGACAGTCCATAAAAGCTCAAGTCTTGGGTGGCCAGAATCATAACCTAAGTCTAATATACCTCGTGGGGCCACAGTTTCAATATTGTGAAAGCTCCTTCACAGAAAATGCTCCCATCTCCTCACATCTCCATCACATGGCTTATGCGTTATCACTGAACCAAAAATAAAAGACTTTTTTCAGAAACAAAAGCAATAAAAACAAAGACCGATACCTCTCCCAAGGGGAACAATCTGTCCCCTGGAGGCTTGAGACAAGTAGTGACCACAGTCTTGTCAGAAACCAGTTGGTGATGGAGGGAGATGCATCCCTTCCTGTCTTTAGGCTTTGGGTTCTGCATCTGTCCAATAAATAGCAAGAACTGCATGATGCCACCATCTGGTTCCACCTCAGCAGACTCTTGCACCAGTCTCAATGCTCCTTTTTTGGTTTTACTTCCCTTTATTCATTTAAGAATAAAGTTTTACAACAAGAAAGGCCCTCAACTTCTACTAACTGGGAATGCGAAATTATCAATGAGTTTCTAATTAGTCAAACCCATTTGACAGCATATCAACAACAATCAGCCCACTGAAATTTTAAGAAACCAAAATGGATTAGAATGCCAACATTAAAACTTAGCTTCCAGTTCATTTATTGCCAATCTAAACTCAAGGATTTAAAAATTACCAGCAGCTCGGATGTTCCCAATACATCTAAGGTCAGGGACTGCATCCTGGAGTAATGAACCCCCAGCTCTCGGTGGATTCCGGAGCACTCGATGCAGGTCAGGATGCCCAGGTTGGTGGAAAGCCACGTAGGATCTGCCAAAGAAAACAGGCAAATATGAGCTTGCAGCAAAAAGTGGGTCAGGAGTCAGAACTTTCTTCTTGCACAGTTACTGAATGTAGGGTTTTATACATGAGCATTTTCTGATCCTAGACATAGCTGGAACCCTCTTTCACGCATAATTACCACCAATCTACACATAGTTCACATAACTGCACATGCCTGTTCTTCCTCTTCTTCCCTCTCCCTCCACTTCCCCATCCTTTCACTCATTTAAGAGATGGGTGCAATACATACAAAAATAAACAGGACCCAGTGTACTCCAATGATCATGGACTCCTCAAGGGCTGGTCCTGAGTACAGACCACCTCCCCATCACCAACCTAGTAATACCAGCAGAGTAGAAGCAGAGGAAATACTGAGATCAGCCAAAGTCTAGTGCTATAAAAGAAACCAGGCTTAATACATACATGTCTAGAGTTGCCAATAATAACAGAGAATATATACTACGTGCATATGATAGGCTGTGTTTACCACTTTGGTAGTAGCAATGAAAGTTTGCATCATAGAGCTTCATTTCAAGGAAATCGCAGAACACTTGTATATTACATCTCATCTAATGTATACAAGAGCCTTGTGAGATGACCAAGGTAAGAATTCATATCTCACTATACAGTTGAGACTGCTTTGCAATGCTCAGATTCCAGGTTGTGAGTGCAGAGTAGACTGCAGTCCTGCCTTTACCTGAGTTAAAAGCCACACTTTCCCCTCACAGCATGTTTACCTACTAAAGTACCCTCCCGTGGCTTAGCACACAGTAGGGATCCACAAGATGCCCGGTAGAAGAATGCTGAATTTATTGAACATGGGAAATGAAAAATAAGACATACTCGAGGACATTACCACAGCCTGTAAGTATAATTCTCCTCAGAACTATTTTTTGCCCTTACAAATTCAAAGCAGGGCTAGGCACGGTGGCCCATGCCTATAATCCCTGCACTTTGGAAGGCCGAGGTAAGAGGATTGCCTGAGCCCACGGATTCGAGACCAGCCTGAGCAACTTGGTGAGACCTCATCTCTATGATAAATCAAAAAATTAGCTGGGCATGGTGGTACGTGCCTGTAGTTCCAGCTACTTGAAGGCTGAAGCGGAAAGATTGCCTGAGTCCAGTAGGTCGAGGCTGTAGTGGCTGTGAGCATGCCACTGCACTCTAGCCTGGGCGACAGGGTAAGACTCCAACTCAAAAGATAAAAAAAATTTTTTTTTTAATGTTATTAGTATTAGAAAACCTTCTGGGCATCTGTGTTTGCACTTGTCTGAGACTACTCTACTATTGTGCTGTAGGGAGGTACAGGTGTCTATTTAGGTGACTTTTTATCAGTTTTATACCACTTACATTACATTAGTATTTTAAAACAACAAAGTCCATAGCTTCAAGTTCTTTTTTCTTTTTTGAGGCAGAGTCTCACTCTGTCACTCAGGCTGGTGTGCAGTGGCTCGCTCATGGCCACCCCAGCATTGACACGCTGTGCTCAGGGGATCCTTCCATCTCAGCCTTCCAAGTAGCTGGAACCACAGGCATGCACCACCACACCTGGCTAATTTTTTTATTTATTGTAGAGACAAGGTTTCACCAAGTTGCCCAGGCTGGTCTCGAACCCCTGAGCTCAGGCAATCCTCTTGCCTCTGCCTCCCAAGTGCCACCACACCTAGTCTATGAAAGTACTTTAAGTCCTGCACTGTCCTTACCTTTTCTCAAGGAGCATGATTTGCCACTTATCACTCCTTAACTCATCTTCTGTCAAAAAGGTATTATTTTTTAATGATCTGAGACTAAATACCAGGGGGAAGGGGGAAAGAGGGCAAACACCAGAATGTATTAATAAAAAATTGTGCATTTATTCTTACATGTTTAAACTTCAAACTTTCAAAGCACTCTCCATTTGATGCAATACACCTATTACAATGCTTTTTCCACTGCTCAAAACAGTTTTTGAAATTGTCCATTTTGATGCCTTTTAGTGTTTATACCATTTTTTGTTTGACCTCTCCACATCGGCAAAACATTTCACTTTGAAGACTTTTTTCATCCAGGGAAACAAAAAAAGTCACTTGTTGCAAGACTGGGTGACTAGGGAGGGTGGGACATGTGGGTCATGTGTTTTTGGTCAAAAAATTTTACTATTGCACATTGTTCATGTAAATCACCCATCATGAAATGGGCAAACACGTTGAAAGACTCTCCCCCCAAAAATAAAATTTTAGCAAGGCCAAACGCAGTTTCTCACAAGGCTAGCTGTTACACTGATGCCAATGGGTTCCTAGAACACTTACCTAGCAGGGGAAGCCTGTACTACAAGGGACCCACCCTCCAAAAGAACAGTTTCAGCTTTTTTAGGGTCCTCCCACCTTATATAGCCTTCAGGGAGATAGGAACATAAGGGCACTTTTCAACTGTCCACACTATTTTGGTTATGTTAGTTTTTTATAAAGCTTGTCAGAATTAGAGGAATGAAAAGGTAGCTACAATTCCAGTCAAGTCTCACTCTTTCACATGTTATGTTCAGAAATGGTACCTACGTCGCGCCCCTGAGCCCCCAACTCCATTCCATTTTAATTAGAATAAGTTAACTCTTAAACTTCAAAAATATTAGTTGTTTAAAATCGACAGTGATACTACATATCCATTAAAGATGAAGCCCCTGAGATGGCACAATGACTCATTCTTGTAATTCTAGTACTTTGGGAGGCTAAGGCAGGAGAATTACTTGAGGCTAAAAGTTCAAGGTTTCACTGAGCCATGGCCACACCACTGTACACCAGCCTGGGCAACAGAGTGAGACCTTGCTTCTATGCTTTAAAAAGGAAGCCCCTAAAATGCTTTATCAAAGTGTAAAAATAAACATCTTCTTTCACAAAATGTGACTGCTGTAAGGGACCCGTTCCTTCCCTGTGCAGATAGGAAAACTGATATTTAACAAAGTGGCTCTTCCAGGGCACAAGTCAGACAGCAGCTCACAGTTACTTCAGAAGTTCTACAGAGTAGGACAGAGAGAATGGAGCAAGTCCCAGGCAAAGAAGCCTGTATACATGCAGACTCTTCAAGCTGACACGATGGCCAAGTGACCTTGATTTCACCCTCACTGTGCCCTTCAGTTTTCATTTCTCAAAAAGCATTTAAATCTTTTCAGCTGCATCAGGCCATCTTTACTCGTTCCTGCTCTGGAGCCTGGCAGGCAAGCATCTTCCCACCCTCTCCCCTGTCGAGGTCTGCACACAGTTCATTAAGCATTTGTGTAATGGGATGAACTCAGGCTGAGCTGCACTTAATTTCGTGTTTGAAATGAAAGTGAAAATCAATGAATGGATTCTGTGAATTGGAATGGGATTTAAATGTCCTTGAGCCTGGGGTGGCATAGGGGTCCCCAGTCACCTGGCGCCCCGCAGTCACAGCACACATCATTGCCTGTCATCCGCTGGACTTCTGAGATGATCTCCTTTGTCAGTTCCTGGACTATGTTATTTTCTCCAGTGTTGTCATCCCCCTTGAATGCATTGTTTAAAGCTTCTTCTTTGCTATTCTGCAGCACAGACATCCATCTAGAAAAATAAGAGTGATGCTGTGTTAAATCCCAAGAACAGCAGCTAAGTCCAACCCAAAGTCCTGCCTCCAAGTAACTTACATTTGACATTCCTGTTCATCTTCTGCTTGAAAGTGGTACGTCCTGTCATCTGCATGGCAAGAGGAATTTCATCAATTGTGAGCTCAGACAGCAACCCATACGCAATTCCCCCAAAAAGTGGTTTCCAATTAACCTTAGGAATAATCTTAGCTCTCCACTAGGAAAGTAATGATTTGTATAAAATCAAGTACTCCCTCATATCCTTCAAATGTCTGCCCTCATTCAGTAATAATGGCTTTGTAATGCAAATTAATATATCTGCCCTATTCCTCCCTGCAAGTCTAAAAAGATGCAGTTTCCACAAACTAAAGCTATCCAATGAAAACGATCACTAGCCTCTCAAAAGCTGTATTTTTTTTAACTCACTGCAGAGTTGGTCCCCAAAATGAAATTGTTAAAGCCCTTTGAATAATAAAACCCTGTTCTAAAGAGAATAAATATCTCATAAGTATCTGGCTTTCTTAGAAAAAGATCAGTATGAGAAATTCTAAGAATAACATGCTCCAGGAGTCAACTATTACAAATACAGCTAAAGTGAGAAGAGAATATTAAATAATGACTGAATATAAAATCCTACATACACATACAGCTGGCGTCAGCAATGTTTTACATGTGTTTTGCCAGGCTGCTGACTCCTGTGTGTGCACATGCAATGAGGTGTGATGTGACCATATCACTTCCGTGCTGGTCTTGCCAAAACACATTAACTCAGTCCAGTCATGAAACCACAACAGAGATATCTGACTTGAGGGACATCTGACCAAAAAAATAGGTCAATACTCTTCAAAAAGTATCATGAAACATAAAGGAAGACTACAGAACTGATGCAAATGGCAGGAGACCAAAATTAAGTAACAACTAAATGCAATGTGGGGTCCTGAAGGGAATCCTGGAGCAGCAAAAAGGACATTAGGGAAAATGTGTTAAATATGAGTATGACTTAATAACATCAAGCCTATGTTAATTTCGTGGATTTGACAAACGCATATGGTTAACATGTGCCGTGTACTAATTTATAATTGTACTAAGATGTTAACACAAGAGCAAACTAGATGAGAGACATGTGGATAGTCTGTCTTCACTCAGTCCAAAGACAAAAGTAAAAAAGAAAATTAAATTGAAAAGAAGAGAACAAAGGGAGGAGATCCAGTTTCTGCACATGGCAGAGCGGTGACAAGCAGTGGCTCTGCTCTTGGGGAAAGACAATGAACATCTGTGCCCCTAAAAGACACACCACATCCAAGTAGTGGGTTTTCCTCCTGAAAAGCTCTGATTCTTAGAACAACTTTTGGTGAGTTGACTGGATGGAAGCTGAAGCCCAGAGAGGTTAAGCGGCAAGAACAAGCTTAGTCAGTGGCCCCAACCCTCTTTCTACTACACGTGTCATCTTTTTATCTTTTTTTTATTTTTCTTTGACACCAGGGGGAGTAGAACAACAGTCTCCCTACCCAGTATTACTGGAAGAAGACAAAGTTTAAAAGCACTGTTTAAGCTCAGAAAAAAGAACTTGGTTTTGTGATTTAAATGTTACTGGCTGAGCCAGGCTGAAATGCTGAAAGAGGGGCAAGGCCACTGCCCCTTGCTCTCAATAAACGACCTTATGTGGACAACCTTATCTGGAGGGGGGCCAGGAAGAGCAGACCCACAACTCAAGCCCTACTGGGGACCCCAGGTGGTTTGTTAAGTGGACCTCAGAGATCCTGAGGGAGCTGTCACAGTGGCAGGCATTGCCAGCACCCAATATCTAACACTGGGCTACTTCATGGCCAGATGAGGCACAGCACAGGAAAGAAACTGGGGAGCAGTTCATTTCATTTGGCTAATTCTGTATTCTTATGTGTAAAAATTGGAGGAGCAGGAGGCAAATCTCTGCGAAAAACTCCAAAGAAAAAGCTCTTCCATTACAGACTCTCCTTCACACTGCCAATAAACAAACAAAAGAACAGCTTCTAGCAGCTTCAACTATAAGGGGAAAGGCAAGAGGAGATGGTGGAGATGATCAGAACTCTCATGTGCTGGTGGCCTGGGAAGGGCTGCTTCTGGCCAGAGCTTTGCCTCCAGCGGGTCTCTGACCTGCGGTATGGACCTACCAAGTCAACAATTTCCTCCGGCTCCATCCTACTCAGGGGACTAATCTGATCACCTCATAATTCTGTTCCTTCCACCCCACCCAGTGTGCCTATGCAATTCAGGGATAATGGCTCAGATTCTGAATTGACTATGTGTGGAGTCAGTCTGAGGGAGACGGATTACAAAAGCTCCCAGAAGGGCTGGCTTGTCCACAGAAATGTCCTCCTTGAGAAGCCCATGCCTATTTACATCTTGATCAGAACGGGAAATACCTGTTTGGGGGAAAGGATGGTGAAAGAGGATCTTGCAGGAGAGACAGCTGATGCCAGAGTCCACTACTCCTCTGTGTTCTCTGATTAGATTCCAAGATGGCTTAACCAGGTGAGGATGAGGAAGGAGACTCATGGGCAGCCCAGGATACCCATACCTGAAATATCATTCTCAATGTCCATCGTGTGGCTCAACTTTGATTTCCCAGCTACCCAAATGTCTTGAGAGGTCAAAGACATCTTGGTGAGTCTCATCCCACCAGTCTAGTCAGGAAGTGGAGGAAGAATCCGAGAGGGGTAAAAACAGACATTCCCGAGTCAGGCAGAATTGAGTCTTGCCCCAAGTCCTCCACCTTCCCAGGATGCTCATCCAATTAAGGCTTTCGCTGCTGTGCAATGTTCCCTTGATGAATCTCTGGTCTGGCTTTCAAGTATCTCGCAACAACTAAAACATACCTAGCACTGCACAAAGCATTTTCACTACAGGTACTCCTAGCAGGAAAGTACCTTTTGAAAACCAGCCAAAGATGAAGAATTTGTAGGACAAGCAGGGAAGAATAAGGGATAACGAGATCTCTTCTCAAAGATGACAGTGGACTCTGGCAAACTGAAAAAGCAGGCTCAGTGAGGCCTTTCGGGTGTACCAGGATAAAAGTCCTTTCTGAAGATGTTTATTACATGTCACGCTACAGCAAAAACACCAACAGGATCTTGGCTAATGTCAGTTTGTCACAGTGCTCATGTGTAACCAGATTTACAGAGGATCACCCTTATGAGTAAGGAATGCAATATAGTTCGTGCCTGGTAGGGAATTATGCACACTTACCATCTACCAATCCCCACTGGTGCCTGATGTGTTATTAAAAATGTTGGGCTCGGTGGCTCAGCCTGTAATCCCAGCACTTTGGGAGGCCGAGGTGAATGGATTGCCTGAGCCCACAGGTTCGAGACCAGCCCAGGCAACTTGGCGAGACCTCGTCTCTACAATAAATTTTTTTTTTTTTTTTGAGTTGGAGTCTCACTCAGTTGCCCAGACTGGAGTGCAGTGGCCGCTCCCGGCCACCGCAGCCTCGACCTGCTGGGCTCCGGCGATCCTTCCGCCTCAGCCTTCCAAGTAGCTGGAACTACAGGC
>CAUYQG010144399.1:0-10814 GCA_963574415.1 Tarsius wallacei | reverse complement strand
TTGCATTTCATCATTTGCTTATCTAATTTTTAAAATACTTTGACTTTCATGTTTATTAGGTCTGAAAATACTAGAATTTTAGTTTGATGTGAAAAACTTGTTTATATAGCTTGCTGTTGCCATGTACATTTTTATATCATTATTATGTCAGATTACTAGATCTGATTTTAACTTTTTACATTGTAAAAGTAATGCATGTTTATTCTTCAAAATTGAGACATTAAAATACGCACTAAAAATATGTTTTGTTTATGCTACCTGTCATCTTCTCCCCAGATACAGCCTGTCAACAATTAGGTACATGTTTGTGTAACCACATATTTTAGTCCCCATATCAAGGTATGTGTTCTTGTTGGCTCTTACCTTGACATCCTAATGTTCCCACATAAGCTTTGTCAAACTCTTAATTAAACCATCATTGCCTAAAAAAAAGAATATGACTTTGGGATAAATAAATGAAGAATTATATTTCACACATGCCACTTATGTTAGGATTCTTGTTATTTTTTTTTTTTTTTTGAGTTGGAGTCTCACTCTGTCACCCAGACTGGAGTGCAGTGGCACGCTCCCGGCCACTGCAGCCTTGACCTGCTGGGCTCCGGCGATCCTTCCGCCTCAGCCTTCCGAGTAGCCGGAATTACAGGCACGTGCTACCACGTCCGGCTGATTTTTTGATTTATTGTAGAGATGAGGTCTCGCCAAGTTGCCCAGGCGGGGCTCGAACCCACGGGCTCAGGCAATCCACTCACCTCAGCCTCCCAAGGCGCGGGATTACAGGCTGAGCCACCGAGCCCAGCTATGTTAGGATTCTTATATGTATGTTTCTTTGATATGCTTCATATTCTTGTCCATATCTGAGACATAGAACAGGAAATAACATTTTGTTGGAAAAATAAGAAAAATCAATTACAGCCTCCAAAGTCATGGCACAAAAAGACCCATTTTCCCTCAACACATCTCAGTGACTCTATATGAAAGCCACACAGAGAACTCAATCATTCCCACCTCTACCAGCAGTAGGCTTTTTTATGGTTAGTAATTCAAATCACAATAGGAACTAGATAATCTTCACACTGACCACTATACATATCTGTTTAAAACATTAAAATAAAGTAGTAAAAAGGTCACTTCTATAAATATGAATAAATCTACAGACTACTAATAAAGAAGTGCCGTTAAGTTTTCTAATAGCATCTCCTCTCAAGTATATTACAAGATCATATGATGTGTTTCCTTTTTCCTGGTTTTTGCCTTTTAATGATGCTCTCAGCTAAACAGTACACATGGAGACAGCATAATTATTAAATGTTTTTGTGTTCATTGCCTATTGTGTAGCAAACAACCCTACAACTTCATGGCTTAAAACAACATCAATTTCTTAATTTTCTTATGCTATGCAGACTGGTTGGGTAGTTCTACTTTTTGTGGCATTGGCTGGGTTTCTGGAATGGCTAGAATGTCCAAAATAGTCTTTTGCACAGGGCTGGCAATTGGTACTGGCTTCTGGTTGGGAGCTCAGCTGAAGCTACTGGCTGGGGGGCTGGTTTTCTTCCATTTGGGCCTCCCTTTGGGGCTTCCTGGGTTTTCTCGCAGTATAGTATCTGGGTCCAAGAAGTGTTTCAAATAGGAAGGCAAAAGCTGAAATCTCTCAAGGTTCAACCTTGGAAGATATATTGTCTCTTTTACCATATTCTGATGGTTAAAACAGGCCACAGGGTCAGACCAAATTTACCTCTCAATGGGAGGAATGGCAAGAGCACATTGCAAAAGATGATGTGGAATGGGAGATAATGTTGCAGTCAGCTTTGGGAACATATTCCAACACAGTCCTGAAATGTGCCTTTTACTTTTCCCTTTACTGTTTTCCTTCTCATTTCCTTCATATATTGGATTTTTAATCAAATCACGTAGGTGTGCCATATTAGAATATGTTAACTGCACAAGATGTTCTGATCCTAATTTACAAACTATGTCAGTGTAGATCAATCATGGGGAATGGGATCAAGCAATATCCATCTGAAGATTTTAAAGGAGCTAAAGAGAGAAAATGTGGTGGTGGTGGTTAAAATGTGTGGTCTGTGATTCTAGAAGGTTATTCTGCAAAAAGGAGCTCAATTTCCCTGGTGTCTATGAGCCAGGTATCATTATGAATATTTCATATTCATCATCTCATTTAATTTTTACAGCACTTTGAGGTCTATTTTGTTGTCTCCATTCTCCAGATGAGGAAATTGTGATCCGAAAAGATCAGGTTAACTTGCCCAGCTAATCACAGCTATTAAATAGGCAGACTTCAAAATCCAGGTACGTCTATCTCCAAAAACCCTGCTACTCAAAGCGTGGCCACATGGAACTCTTATCCAGCAGTAGAGGTATAGCCTGAGGGGATAAGAGAGGTCCTCTAAAGCACAGGGACCAGGTTAAGGGAGCTGATTGCTGATGTCTAAGGGAAGTAAGGATTCATAGGCCTAGAATTAAAGTGGGGAGTGAAAAGCAGCAGTTGGGAGGTTGTTGAATAAAAGGCTGGCTAGAAAAATTTGAGCCAGACATGAAATGTAACCTGCTTGTGGAAGACAATACAGTCTTTCTGACAAGAAATCAGACTAGATTCAACCACCTAAGTTCTTTTGTGGGATAAGAGAGCATATGAATTCAGGTCATTTATGTGTGCCTACTATGGGAACTTACAGCATTCCAGGAGCATATTCTGAAAGTGGAAGCAACAAAACCAGAGACTACCTACACTGAGACTTGTGGCAGCTGAAGGCCCCTGCAGCCACTGCTTCAGGGCAGCCAGAAAGTCTGGTATCAGAAGAAGTTTGTTCAAAGTTCACATCCTTCAAGAAAGTGGGAGAAAAATCCCATGGATCTAGAAATAGAACGTTATTGAGGTGTGATGGAAGCAGTCTTCACTTTTAAATCAGACATTGGATTTTGAATCTTGGTCTGAAACATACAACCTATATGACCTTGGGAAAGTCATGTAACCTGTCTGAGGCTCAATTTCCATATAAATAAATGGGGAATGATAGTATTTACTTTCCAGGACAATTGTGTGAAACAAAATTTTAAAAGTCTATATTTTAATACCCAGCAGGCAGTGAATAAATATTAATTAATTTATTTTACACGTACATGTGCTTATGATGTACCTTGTACTATTCTAAGTGCTTTACAAAATTTAACTCATTTAATCTTCATAACAATTCTGAATGTAAATACCATTATTAGCATCATTGCACAGATGAAAAAACTGAGGCACAGAAAGGCTGAGTGACTTGCCCACAGTTGCTCAGCTAGTAAACAGAAGCACTGACATTTGAACCCAGATAGCCCAGCTTGGGAGTTCATCTACACTTCTAACCATTATGTTACTTAAATATTGTGTTATTTGTTATTGTTTGCTTGTTTGTGTTTTGTTTTTGTTTTTAGAGGATCTTTGTTACCCATGCTGAAATGGCATGAGCATGGCTCACTGTAGCCTTGACCTTCTGGGACCAGACAATCCTTCGATCTCAGCTTCCCCAGTAGCTGGGGCTACAGGTGCATGCCACCACAGTTGGCTAACGTTTTAATTTTTTGTAGAGACAAGGTCTTGCTATGTTACCCAGGCTGGTCTTGAACTCCTGGCCTCAAGTGATCCTCCTGCCATGGCCTCGCAAAGTGCTGGGATTACAGGCATGAGCCACTGTGCCTAGTCTAAACATTATGTTAGACTGGAATATCTGAATTCTCCATCATTAAAACCTTCTAATGATTCACCCAAACAGAAGGATTTTGCACTTTATTTTCCCCATTAAATTTAAACATCTGCAAGCTGTTTTGATGCAAGAACCACACGCAGGCAGCAAGTCAGAAACATCACAGTAAGTTACCTTGCATTTCAGGGCTAATTTTCCCAGGTACCATTGCTAAGTAAATGGCAGTGGGGCCCCAGAGCCTCAGAGCCCGCTTCTGCCTCCACACACTCCAGGGTGTTGCCTGAATGCATCTTCAGCCCACACATACTCTTTTGTGTCTGCAGGCTGGGTCAAGGTTGACAGAATTTTCATTCTTTCTAAGGTGATCATTAAGGACATAAATTTTTATTTCTCTCCATTAAATTGTTGATTCTATTCCATAAAAGCTAAAATGTAGTCTCTAAGGGCGGGACAAAGTAGACAGCTTGCCATGATTCTGACTTTCTATTTAATTTAGATAGAAAGGGGTTGAGAGATCACAATGCATGATTTAGTCTTATATCTTTCTGTGTACCAGAAACCACTGCTTCACAGGAAAGTAATAAAAAGCCAGAATGCACCTTGCTCTTTGATATAGGATTATGCCTGGTGGAGAAATAAAAAAATGACTTATAGAGCAAAGTGTCAAGACTAGGCCAGTCCAGTGCAGGCCTAATAAGGATTTACTTTGACTCAGTCTATTCTGCCAGGGAGTTGATCATTTAATGAACAAGAAACTGTCACTCTTGGGTATATACTGCTTCACTGCATTCTTACCCAATTCCCTCCCACTGTACATACCAGCCTGACCTCTACCTCCTGTCTTTCTCCTTGGAAATTCCAAACATGGAAAAGGCATTGTTCAGCTAAGGCAGATAGAGAATGGACATGAGGGAGATGGTGCCTGCCTGTCACTACCTGGGACAGGAGAGGAAGGAAGTAGTCTTTTAACTCCCTGTTATAGCTTTTTGGTATTCTTTTCACTGCTCCTTATTGGTTGTACTGAGCTTGGATGGCTTCCACCAATATCCCTTCCACGCTCTGGGGAGATGCTAGGTTTGAGAAAGCTGCAATAACTATCTGGTTTTTGTTTTCCCAAACTCATGGGACCTAAACCTCAAATTTAACCTTGGCCAAAAAAAGGAATCCTAAATATAATCAGCCAATCCGTGTAAATTAGTTTCCTGTCCTTCACTTCCTCTTCCTTTTCTCTCTATTTGAGAGACAGTACTGTGTAGGGGTTACTACATATACTTTGGGACCAGATTGATGTTACTTAACTATCTGAATCTCAGTTGTCTCATCCATATAATGAGGAAAATAATAAAACCTACCACTACAGTGTTATTGTGAGACTTTAAAACTTATAAATCATTTAGAACAATGTCTGGACAAAGTGTTATGTAAGCATTAGCTATTATTATTCATGAAGAAGGTAGGGATGGATGAAGATGGGGAAAAAAACCAGATGGTCTAGAATTACAGAATTTTAAAGATGAAAAAGACCTTAGAGATAAGCTGGTTTATGTCACTCACTTTACAGATAAGGAAACCGAGACCCAAACAGATGAGATACTGGATTCCCATGTTAAAACACTTTCTATAATGCTACACTTTAGTCAATTTTGTTGTGGTGTAACTCTAGTTCATTTTTTTTTCTTTCAGCCAGCACTTAGTAAAGGATTGTCAGAATGTACAACTCCAGGAAGTTGTATAATATGGTGGCTTTGAGTCTAGGTGGCAAGACACCTCCTGGTGTTCATACCCTTGTATGATTCCCTCCCCTTAAGTGTTGGCAAGACCTGTAACTGCATCTAACTAATAGAATACAGCAAAGGTGAGAGGAAGTACCTGATTACATATATGTGATTATATTACAAAAGAGTCTGATGCCCAGCTGGGCGTGGTGGGGGTGTGCCTGTAATCCCAGCTACTCAGAAGGCTGAAGTGGAGGGATTATTTGAGCCTTGGGCATTAGCTTGAGCAACATAATGAGACCCTATCTTTAAAAAAATATTTTTAAATTAGCTGGATATTGTGGCTCTCGTCTATAGTCCCATCTACTCAGGAGGCTGAGGCAGCTTTAACCCAGGAGTTTGAGACCAGCCTGAGCAACATAGCAAGATCCTGTCTAAAAAAAAAAAAAAACAGACTTTAATGCCCATCTTGCTAAGAAAGGCACTATCTCCCTTGCTGGCCTTGAAGAAGCAAGCTGCCATGTTTGGGGCTGCCATATGAAGAAGCTGCTGAGGATGACTTCCGGCTGACATCCAACAACAAACAGAGACTTTCAATCTGACAGTCTATAAGTAATTGAATCCTAGCAACAACCATATGAGCTTGGAAGCAGTCAAACCTCAGAAAACACAGCAGCTCCAGCTGACACCTTAACTGCCTTCAGGATTTCTTGTGAGACCTTGAATAGAGGCTCTGCTAAACTGGGCCCAGACTCCTGACCCACAGAAGCTGATATAAGTGAAGAGATTTAAGGAAGGGAGTGATGTGGGCAGGTTTGTGGCATAGAAACATTTACTTGGGCTAGTTGGAAGGAAAGATTCAAAGTGGATGAGACTGGTGACAGGGAGACCAACTAGAAGATTGTTGTAGTGGTCCAGGTGAAGCCTGAGAAATAGTTGAGCTGGGGTAGGTAGTGGTAGTAGGAATGGACACCATCAATGTTTAGGCAGATATGTTATGCTCTTCTTGATTAGAACAAAAACAAAAACATCATGAGATAAACAGATTCTTTTTGTTACCTTTACATATCCCTATTAGGGGTCAGATAATAAAGCCACTTAACCACCTGGGGTTAACCACGTAGTCTCCCTAGTGAAAAGCATGCCACCTTGGCTGTTTTCTTGCTGGTATGCAGTTTCAAGAAAGCATTTCAGGATATTCATTTGTCCACAATAGTGCTTAGACTTGCTTTGCCCAGAGAGCCAAAGGAGTTATCTATTCATGCAAATAAAAAAAAAGCAACCTGAGATAAATGACTTGTTATGATGGTACCAGAATCAGGAGCAACTTACTGTACTCACAATCCACTCACACCTTCAAGTCAAGAATCCTTGTAGGAAGGTATGAATCCCCTGCTACCAGATTGCTCAGTAAACAAATCTTCATCTCCCACAGGGCCCCAACAGGGCCATGACAGGGCTGTAGATTGGTGTTTCTTCACCCATCAAGGCTGGAGTTTTGTGATAGCCTGGCTCATTAGCACACAGCTGCAGATGGAGTCTAGCACTGCAACAGAACAAAAAAAAAATGCTAAGTTTACGAAGTTTTCATCTATATACTTGACTTCCGCCATCCTCTCTATTGTCTCCTTTTTCTTTATCCACATCCCAACTTTGAGTGTCTGTTCTCGTCATTCTAAAATTCGGCGTCCCATGTGATTCTGAATCATGCTACTTGGGAAAGAGATGTATACCATCTTGCTCCTTACATCTTTATGTGATTATACAACTATATCATGTACAGAATAACTCACATTAAGTTACCTAGGACTTTACGTTTGTTCCTTGACATGTAGAATCCAGCTAAATATCAGGACCAAGACTGCAATTTATTTATTAAAAATTGTGTAATCTTACATGTTTAAACTTCAGTCACCTTCAAAGTATTTTCCGTTTGATGCAATACACCAATCGAGATGCTTTTTCCACTGCTCAAAACAGTTTCTTAACTCATCAATTTTTGACGCCTTTTTGTGCTTCTGCCGTTTTTGGTTTCACCTCTTCCACATCGGCAAAACGTTTCCCTTTAAGGACTTTTTTCATGCAGGGAAACAAAAAAGTCTCTCAGGGAAAGATGGGGTGAATAGAGAGGATGGGGCATAGGGGGGTGGAGGTGACACCATCACATCCAGATCTGAGCTCCTATGAGAATCTAATGCCTCCTGTAATCTGACAGAAAGTGAATTCCGCTTGCCCGACATTCACCTCCTACTGTGCAGCCTGGTTCCTAACAGGCCACAGATCAATACTGGTCCACCACCCAGGGGTTGGAGATCCCTCTGCTATATGACCTTTCTGGGGTGGCAGTAATGAGCAAAGCAGCCATTAGGTAGGATTCGTATCGATTGCTGAGCCTCACGCATGCACAGAAGCCCTTAGTTACATAACATCCCCAACCCTGGGCGGAGACAATCCAAAATCAGGGAGGAGATCAGAGAGGAAACCTAAAAGAAGGAAATTAGAGAATATAAAATAACACAGCACAAACACCCTCAGGGTTGTTCTTAGCCCAGTCAGCCCACTCCATCCTCTTTCCGTGGGTACTTTCTCTTGCCTAAATAAAGCTTCTCCTTGTTTTGCTGCTTTGTCTCTTGGTTGAATTATTTCCTCCAAGAAGACAAGAACCAGGGACATGCTATTGAATTACCAGGTCGGTAACAATCTCATATAAGTAGAAACATACAGGAACTTTGAATTTTCTTTTTATAACTGGCTTATTTCACTTAGCATAATATTCCGAGTTTAATCCACATTATAGTATGTGACAGAATTTCCTTCTTTTTAAAAACTGAATCATATTCCATTGTATGTAGATGATACATTTTGTTTAGCCATTCATCCATCAATGGACATTTAGGTTGCTTCTACCTCTTGGCCATTGTGAATAGTGCTGCTATTAACATGAGAGTGCAGATATCTCTCTGAGATCATGTTTAAAATTCCTTTGGATATATACTCAGCAGTAGGACTGTTGGATCCCATTTCAATTCTACTTTTAATTTTTTTGAGGAACCTCCTTACTGTTTTCCATAGTGGCTACACCATTTTACACTCCCACCAACAATGATGGTACAACTCTATTAAACCAAAACAACCATTGGGTAAAACTACAGAGATAGTCAGGGATAAAGATAGCTAGAGTGAACATGCTGGGGTTCTTCAAAAGGGTGTCTTTTTAGCATTATTGCTATTATTTTTTAGAAACAGGGTCTCATTCTGTTACCCAGGCTGGAGTGCAGTATCTCGAACTCCTGGGCTCAAGCAATTGTCCCACCTCAGCCTCTCAAGTATCAAAAGTGTGTCTTTGTTAAAGATCAATAGTAGTGGAGCATTCACTCATCAAATCAAGAACATATGAAATAGCAAGAAGAGGTCACCTGGTATTTATACAACCATTAATGCTTTTGATCTATCAGATTTCCATGGGCACAGACACTGGGAACTAAAGGAACCACATGAAACAAGACATTTTAATGAAAGCCCATTATAAGGATCTTCAGCTGAATGGAAATTCTCATTTTGGCACTGCTCTATATTCTTTGGAGAGCAAGAAGAAATCAAAATTTGCTTTTAAAACCACTGGCATATTTTAACATACAATTCTAGACTTAGTGCCAGACAGAAAAGCAGTTTAAAGTATTTCTCTCCTGTTGATGTCAGAGACAAATTCCAGACAGAATTTGTACTTTATGTTGCTGCTGCTGCTGCTTCAGACACCATTAATATTCCTAGTCATGGATTTTGCCTTGCATCTTGGTATTTTCTCTGCATGCTTCCAAAGCCTACAGAGAACAGCAAATGGCATGCTGAAGCCAGTCCTCTGCTGTTTTACAGGGTGTTGTGCACTGAAGACTCGTTTCCAGCAGTTAACTGAAGCCACATGGACAGTTGTGATAAACTACAAAGAAAACCTAAGACTCCCCCTCCCTTGTTCCAAAAGTAAAAAAAACAAGTAGGCTTGGATACTATCGCCTTGGCTGCCTGCAAATTAAATATATACTGGAAATACAAGCATAGACAACAATGTAGGGCTAAGGAGAAAGAGGGAGGAAGAAAAAGGAGGGAGAGAGAGGCAGACAAAGACAGTCAGAAGCAGAGAGAAAGAGAATAGCCTCTACTCTTGGAGAGTATTTGAGAAAAAAAGACCTTCCAACTGTTCAAAGACTCTTGGAAGTCCGGAAAGAGGATGCTGGTCTTACCTTGCTTGGATCAGAGATGAAATGCCCATCGTCCCTCTTTTCTTTGACATTTGTCACTGTAGTGACTCTTACCTGTTTCTATGAATAAATTATTGCAGTAAAGTTAGCATTTTGCTCCCATTCTATTTCTTCACACAGTGGATCTCATTAAGGCCCACTGGCAACCAGGTGGCACTGCCCACTGATATCACACTGTCACATTTTCCTCTACTAAAATGAAATAGCAAGTGCCTTAAAGAACTTGAAAGGCAAGCATGTTCCATATTATTAAGTTATTTGTCTCATGCATGTAGATGTCACTACATATTTCAATTAGCTTTGCTTGGCTCCAATAACCCTAGAAAGCAGTGGCTCAGGCTACTTTAAGTTTCTCTCCTTTTCTAACCAGTACTTCTCTTACTATGGCTGCAGTGTGTTCCTGTCTAGAACCATTGCTTTGGGAATCCTCATCCAGGGAAGCTTAAAAGAGTCTTTAAAAAGATGTTTTCTGTTCCTTTTTGTGAGAATATTTAGAAAGATCAGGTATGTGGCATTTAATGAGAGAATGAGAGACAGAAAGACAAACACGCGAGAGAAAGAGAAGGGGGGCGGGGGGAAGGAGAGAGAAGAGAGAGAAGAGGGAGAGAAAGAAAGAGAGAAACATGTTGAACTGACATTGGAGATAAAGGGAGTGTTCAAGAGTGAAAATGAGTTGCCTAGTTCTTTTCACAGGGAAAAGCCTGAGGCTCTGGCAGCCGCAATTCCATTGTACTGTGAGTGTCTAAACAGAGAGGAGTATATATTGGGGGAGGGGGAGGGAATACATGAGATACGGTAAGAGAGAGACATTTGAAAGAGAAATATTTTGATTTTTCCTATTACAATAGGCTGTGTAGGACTTTAAAATGGTTGTGCCAGCGGTGAACAAGGTGTGGGAGCTTGGAAGAGGAAGAACCAAAGGACAGTATTTTCAGGGTGCCAGGGAGCTTTGAGGGGAACTAAAAAGTTGCTTTCAGGGACTATTTTTTTTATATTCAATATTTTTATTATGATATTGTGGGGTACAGTTAAGGGTTAGGTATACAAATATGCTTCGTTCAGGCACCCTTGTTGATAGGAAGTGTCTCCCCATCCCCAGACAGATATTTACTGCCATTAATCCCATCACCCTCCCCCTCCCC
>CAUYQG010144397.1:0-40360 GCA_963574415.1 Tarsius wallacei | reverse complement strand
CACGTACATCCTCTTTTCATTCACAATAAAGTTGACCTTTAGCTATTACTATCTGGTTTCCTTTCTGCCGACTCAGTGCCATTCATGTTTTTTAATCAATGAGCAAGTACTAGACAGCAGTTACTATATCAACTGCAGATGATGTTTTTCTTGAATTAAACACTTGTGAACATCCTGGTTTTCTTCCTAGCTTTCTTATAGCTATTTACTATTATAGCTACTTACTATTATGGGCCTATAATATCCTTACCCTATAAAACTAAACCTTAACTCTAAGTCTTATTTAAATTACTTACTACTATATATTTATTTCTACTAACCTTATTTCTATCCTTATATCCCTATATTTTCTTAACTATCACTAATACTATTATATATCTCTTATCTTACTATTTTATCTTATCTTACTATTTTATTATGAATATTCTAACTGCTATCTTTATCAAACTACTTATTTAACCCTATAATATCTTAACCTACTTGTTGTCTCAATTGGTTGTTTTCCACCAGTTCTCGTCTGGGACCTGTTGTTTATGAGGAAGCGGTTGACTTATTTTTTCTCGACCTCCTGCTGTTACTGAAAAACATCCTTACACACCCTAAGGGGCACCTTTTTGCTGCAATCTCACCTTCACCATGCCTATGTATAATTTTTGCTGTTAAATGCCATCATCCATCTGTGCATCTATTATCTCATTTAAAGAAGGAACATTCTCAAAGCCTATGCATGTAATCCTTCAAAATTAGGGAAGGTCCGTCAAACAGGATCCATGGGGCTTTGCCTCTGTCATGGCCTCATTTGACTGGAGCCTTTCTCACAGCCGGCGTTTTTCCTGTTTTCAGGTCTCTTATACCTTTCTCTTTTCAGGGATTGCGGCTCCCGGCAGTGAGTATTGAAACTTTTTCTGTAAAAAGTCCTTTTGTATATTAGGCTTTGAGGTCAACATGTCTCTGTAGCAACTACTTAACTTTGCCATTGTGGTACAAAAGAAGCTATAGACAATTTGTAAATGATGAGCATAGCCATATCCAATAAATGTTTACAGATGGTCCCTCACTTATGATTTTTAAGTTTATGATAGGTTTATTGGGACATAACCCCTTCTCAAGCCAGGGAATATGAGTATGGTATTTATAAAATAGACAGCCCATTGGGTGTGGTTCTCAGGCCATTGTTGTGAAGTCTTGTACTAAAATTTAAGTTTCATAGACAAAAGATACTTGTTAAGACTTTTTTAAATTAATGTTTTTATATGCCCTTTGAAGCAAATATTAGCAAATAATTACTTGTCTCTTTCTCCCACACATTTAATACATGTTTATTTTGTAAATTAGACTCTTCAGTGATTGTCACTTTTCTCTTGTCATGCAAAATCCAGAAGTAGTGGATCCCATTTTGTTGCAAGAATTTTGAACTCCACTGTCAGCTTAAACCAGCAGCCTTGGATTCTTGTACCATGACTGAGAAGATTAAGGAATGTGGACACCAAAAGGATGAGTGAAAGGAGTTTATTAAGCAACAAAGCACTTTAGAAAAGGAGAGGGAACTGAAACGGGCTACCTGGTGCTAGGAGGTTTTTTTGTGGTTTTTATTTTCTCTTTTCTGGGGGTGTCTCTCTCATTTACATCTTATCCGCCCCTTACTTCCTGAGACCCAATTTTTATTGCGCATGCAGGTCCTTGACCAAAGTTACTCTATCTTGAATATTACTCAAAAGTACCATAGAAAAGTAATAAGTCACGGTCAAGTTAGAACATTTAGTTAAGCTACTGCGCCTGCATTTAAGCAGCAAAAAGGTCTTTTAGCAGTACATCCTGGGTTGACAGGAGGTTTTTATCCATATTAACCACATTTCCAACGAACAATTATACAATGAGTGTGGTGTAAGAGATGTTCCTGCAAGTGTTAAGTCTCCTCGAGACCCTTCCTTTTTATCTGTCTAACCAGCTTCTTACTATCTCCTCTCTCAGTTTCATTATGGGACATTATGCTTTACGTATTAATGATTTGATCATCATTCCAGGAAACATTTAATTGGCTTTATTATATTTCAGCTATCTTCAAATAACAAAGTGATAATATGATAAAACATATAGTAGAGTTACATTGATTATTTAAAATTATTCATTCATGAAAGAAGCAACTTTCTATTTCATACTTTGGGAAAAGACTGGAGTTTCATTATTTTGAGGGAATAGAGCCATAGAATAAATTACTAAAAGCAGAGGCATTAAGTGAACATCTGCAAAGTGGATGCTGATTCCAACAGTTTTCTACTTCTATTTAGATGACTTCTGGAAGATTCTGCTTTAAAACATTTAATCAAGAGAGAAAAAACATAAAATCCTGACTTTAAGTACATTCTAATGAATGGATCCATTCGGGTATCTCTTACAATGATACTGCAATTCAAAAAGGCACATTGATGCTTTGTACATATCCAGTCAAAAAGTCTGTGGAAACTAGACAAACACACACACAAAATAAAACCAATGGTAAGTTGATGAGTTAAGACAGAATCTACCATAAAAGTTAAAGAGGAAAACGAGCAGGAAAAAAGCTAAGGATGCAACAGAATCAATACAGAAAGAAAGAAAGTAAAACCAAAATATTATCAAGATATGAGAAGATTTTGCAATAGCAAGTTGAGATTAAAGTATTATTATAAAATCTGAAAATCTAGAGAACATAAAATATTCTTTAAAATGATATATTATTATAGAGGTGTAGAGTACAAATCAGGATTAGCTACACAAGCAGACTGTGTGCAGGTGAAGTTTGAACCTCCAACCGGCCTTTACTTCCCCTGATTTAAGACCAAGTACCATTTGTGATGTTATGTGTCCCTTCTCCTTCTCCTGGTAGTGTTCAGTGACTGCTAATCCCTCCCTTTTGCTAATGTGATTAATGTTCAGGCCCCCTTATGAGTGAGAACATGTGGTATTCAGTTGTTTCAGTGATAGATCACTAAGTATCGTGGTCTCCAACTCCATCCAATTTGCTGCAAATTCATTGATTTTGTTCTTCATGTCCGTGTAATACTCTATCATGTCTATGTACCCTGTTTTCTTTATTCAGTCCAATTTCGATTGGCAGTAGGGCTTGTTCCATGTTTTTGCTACTGTGAATAATGCAGGTATAAACATGCACGTGCAGGTGTCTTTTTTGTAGAACAACTTATGTCCCTCCAGGTATATTCCTAGGAGATCATAGTGGAATAAAAAAGGAGGACATTTT
Source organism: Tarsius wallacei (assembly GCA_963574415.1). Lineage (NCBI taxonomy): Eukaryota > Metazoa > Chordata > Mammalia > Primates > Tarsiidae > Tarsius > Tarsius wallacei. The sequence continues at coordinate 37,122 of CAUYQG010144397.1, read as the reverse complement.
TTTTTTAAATTTCATAAATAAGTGAAATGGCTTTCTAGGGTAAAAAAAGAGTTCAATGAAGAATAAGTTGATGAAATTAAGCACAACAAATCACACTTCTTTTGGAGGGAGGATTAGATGAATGGTGTTTATCAGGGAAACTTAAAGCCAAAAGCCAGCAATTCATGTGCTCAGTTCTCCATTCTCTTATCTAACATACCCAAGCCTGCCTATATCTAGGAACACATAGAGGATTTAAGTTTAAGGTAAAAACACTATTCCTCTATTGTTTGTTTTTAAAAATGAAAGTCACATTATTCTGTAAGTTTAGAGCCAAATTTGAAGAAGGAGAAAACCCTAAAAGTCCCCGAAGCATGTGGGCTATATTGAAAGAAACACGCACTGGGAATTACAATTGCTCCAGGCTTTTTAAATGTAGTATTAAAGTCTAGAATTCAATTCAATCATAATTTTATTATCATTAAAATTATTTCCAATGTCTTGCTCTATATCCAAACAAACTAGACTGCTAGAGTGCAACTATCAGAATAGAATAAGAACTTTTTATTATTTTTTTTGGTATGTTATCAGAAAATATTCACTCACTCAAAATAATGTAATAAAGATATTGAGGCTGGACATAGAGCAACTACTATGGAAGACAAGAAACACAATCTCCAGGTTTAGGGAAAAGGAGTATCTCCTTCTGAGTGATGTACCAGTCCACGATTAAGTTGGTAATAGCCTATGGGAGAGATACATCCAAGACAGAAGACTAAGACAATGTCTGAGGTTTTCAGTGTTCTTGAGAAGATAAATGGGTTTTTGTGTCATCTGTGAGGTTGGACTAGAGGTAAGTACCTAACAAGCAAAGTGAACAAATATAAGGCAAACATTACATGGGGAAAATAAATGCATGTATATAAGGGAAGGTAATTATGACTGGACACATGGTTGAATTAGATTTAGTCATAAAATGTTAAAACTGAATATTGGTTTAAAATTATGATATAAAAATCGAGAGCATGAGAGAATGGCAACAAATGTAGTGGGTTGTCAGTTATTGTATATTGACTTCCCTTATTTCCATATTGGGAAGTCAATATACAATAACTGAATTTGACAAGCCCCAAGTTGTAGTTTGAACTTGATACATAAATTGAAAATCATTGAAAGTATCAACTAAATAAATTGAAAATCATTGCCCCTTTATAGGAGTAACTCTAGGATTTGTGGGTGGAAGTTTTCCTGAAATAATTTGATTAAAAAGAATATAAAAGCAATTTAAAAGTTAAAGGGAATAAATGATAAAGAACAGATAGATAGGACACACTTTAAAGAGGCTTTCATGGTCAGAGATCAGATTTTTGTTCTGAAAGAGTATGAAACATATCCAAGAAGTGTGACAAGTAGGAAAGGGAGAAGGTTTTTCTCAAATTATCACTAACAAGAGCAAACAGGAAAATCTTTAATCTTTTTCTAGTCTTTATAATTTGTCATGTTTCTATTTCCATTACATTAAGAAGTTATTGATTTTCATGCATACTTCTGTTAAAACACAAACATATATTTGTTTATGCTCCCATTTCACAATGACAACAGAAAATTTAGTTTATATAAAATTGATGTAAACACAATTGCATAGACAAGTAGTTCTTCAAGTTTTTAGCTTCAGGACTCTTGCGTTGAGTATCCTCAGAAGCTTTTGTCTATCTGGCAATGTCTATCGATATTTGCCATTTTAGAAATTAAATCTAAGCAACAGATAAAATATGCATATAATAATTCATTCAAGAAAATAATAATAAATTATTACATGTAAACACCAATAACATAACTTATAAAAATAACTATTTTAACAAAATGTAAAGCAATTAATACGAGATGACTATTTTATATTAATATCTTTAATATCTGGCTTGTAGAAGGCAGTTAGCTTTCTGTACTTGTATCTTAAACTGTATCAATATGAGTTTGGTTTGACATATACAAAGAAGAGCAGACCTCACACAGATTTATTTGGAAAAGGAAAGAGAACTTTAATAGACTTTTTCAAAAGACCGGTTTTACTTTGATATTATACCAATACTTGGCATGAGGCAGTTTCTTAAAGCTTAATTGTAATGTGGAATCTAAAAGCATAGCCATTTTTTTACTTTGTTCTACTATCACCCAATGGCCTGCCGTGTATTTTGAGAGGATCTTTTGCTTATGCATAATTTTGTAATATCATGCATTTTACAATTGAAAAAAAAATTTGTTTACTATGTTGTGCAGATTTTCCAAGATCTGACTCATTTTTTCATGTGTATCAAATATCACATTTTTAACTTGTCTGCTGATTTCATTAGACAAATTTGTAAGTGTCACAAAACCATCAATTTAGTAGTGACAAATACACATTTTCCAAACTTACAACTATTTTTCTTCAGAGCTTGAATTTCATACTTTGTATCAAGTAGTGTGATTTGCTTTCTTTGAAGTGATAGGACAACTTCATGCATTTTTTTTAGAAAAATCTGTCCACTTAACAAGCCTGAATAACCAAAAATTTTGTTAGTCATTCTTTAAAATAAGAATGTTCTTCCTTGAAAAATGTTAGTTGTGCCTGCAACTCAAACAATTGACATGTCTTGAGACAACTGTCCCAATTCAGTAGGCATCAGAAATACTTTAGGCAAACTCCCTCACTTCTTTACACAAAATTTTGAAATGTAGATATAGTCAAATGTGAAGATCAAATAAAATTAAGATTTTTTACTGCTTATTCAAAGACATTTTTAGGATAAATGGATTTTTCTTATGTGATTTCATGGTGATTAAAAAATGCAATGACAACTTTGCAATTTGATGCCACATTAAGAATCTCTGATATAAACTACATATAACTGCTAATATTCTTTTGAATTATATTTTAAATTAAACATATGCAATGTTTGTCACAATACATTTTAAATAATCAGACATTCTAGAGTCAATCTATTATAGTACCAATTTTAGGGAATGCATGCATTTGTTTCTATCAACAAAATATTTCACTCTAAGAATTCCTATATGTGAAATAACAATTGATTAGGAAATACATACCTCATGATCAGTAACAACCTGTTTAGATATTTAAAAAATTATTTTCTTTTATAGTATGTATACATATAGATCAGAAAAATACACATTTCACACTAAATTCTGCACTAGATATTTTTTATAAGGAATGTCTGTGAAAGATTTTACTGATAGGATTATTTATGGTGATGGAATTTGGTGACTTTGTGATTTTATCTCTTGTCCATTATAGGTAATGCCAGAATCTTGAACACTTTGATCACTGTGTTGTTTTGAGACTTTACATATTTCGTTTTCTTTTTTGGTGACTTCATTCCTAGTGAAGAGTAATTGGGGAGCCAAGTGAAGGGATCATATATTTTGAAGATTATAAATGCTTAAGGCTACTTAAAATGGCCATTGGATGTTTTTGTACACTTTAATATTTTATAGAATTTGCATTTGAAAGGAATAGGCAAACTTTACAAAGAATTCTAAGTAAACATTCATGATACATATTGATTATAAACTTTGACAGAGAAAATATACTTTATATCAAGAAGACACACAATATTGTTTTTCTAAACTCTAAGTGAAAGTTCTAAATGCTTTATTTTTCATAACTAAAATTTCACTAGTGTTGCCATTTTCTAAATCTGGTTGAATCATTCATAAAAGTCAAATGTCATATCTTTAAAAATTATTACTAATAGAATTCATATGAAATTTTCATAAATTAATATACTTTACTAAAAAGGGAACTATAACTATTAATTTTCTTAAATTGTAAGGTTAGGTATATAATATCCTACACAGTTTTAAAATGTAGAATAGCAGAGCATATTTTCATTTTCTTAAAGTTAGAGTTCATTGCATCAATTTCTTCCAAATGACTATCTAGCTCATGTGATGTAAACAACTTCATGGACAGTACTTAAGCTGTAACAGTTTCAATTTTCTCCCAGCTGGACAACAACTTGCATCAACAGCTGCTCCATCTTTGCCTAGGGGCCAAGAAAGACCTGGATTTCAACAAAGAGACACACTGACTGAGGGAATGAATTGATAATTCTGTCATGTGAATTTAGGTAGTTATTCACTAACTTGTTTCAAAAAGCACATTTGGATCCATGTTTTATCATGCAAAGATTAATTGTTTGTGTCAAAAATCATTGATCTGATAGACATTTAATATTGAGACCTAATACCAAATAACTAGAAAATTATGTGATAGAATTTTTTACATATAAATTATGAGCAGGCTTGACTTTTTAGAAGGTTAACCGATACATTTTTAAGACATTTCATTCTCTCTGGCATTTATTTTGCCCAAATATTCTAACATTAGCTTGATAATATTATTATCAGATTATAGAATCATTATCAAATTATTAATATTTATGTCAAACATGTCTGGACAACAGTGATGGCTAGGGCCAATGAGATACGGAGATTTAGAGTGAAATTAGGGGAACCCAACTGGGTCCGATTGATGAAAGGTCTCTGTGAAATCTGAAAACAAAGCAAGGAATTTTAATTTTAGTTCAACACCCTCCCAACAGAGCTATTTCACAACAACTAATTAAAATATACATGTCATTTTCCTGCTTGTTTCCCCCATAATGTTGCAGGCCTATGAGAGTAAGTACTTATTTTGCTTGGGTCCTAAAAAATATAGAGAAAGGTACAGAAAAACACAGCTACAGCTTCAGTTTTTGCATCTGTAAAATGGGAACATTCCAAATGGACCTATAGTGTTATAAGTTCAAAAACTGGTTACTCTAATAGGAGAACTGGTCAGGTTTCATTTCTTATTCTGGGTACACATTACAAATTTGGGGTATTTTAATAATTATAAATCAATGTTAATAAAGTAAATACATATTGATTCTATATTTTAAGTTACATCATATAGACATAGACATGTTTCTCCTCAGTCAGGAGAGATAAGAAAATACTCAGAAAATAAACCAATAAATGAAAAAATAGTTGTTTGAATAGTATTGATAACACATTAGGTGATTGCAGCTAATTGTCATTATTATTACAGTGTTGCTATTGTCATTTTGTGCACTGACAAGAAAGAAAGAAATGGTATTTTACTTTCTTAGGGCTGCCACAACAAATTAACATAAATTTATTCTCTTACTATTCTGGAATTTGTGACTGAGATAAAAGATGAACATTCCTCCAGGACTGGTAAAGTTGATATGGGATTCTAGGCCTTCTTATTGTGGAATTCAAACTTTAGTTGTTTGAATAGTATTGATAACATATTAGGTGATTGCAGCTAATTGTCATTATTATTACAGTGTTGCTATTGTCATTTTTAGGAAGGTTGAACATGGTAAAATTTGTGCGTTGATGCATAATTGACAAAATTTTAGCTGTGCTGTGTTTTCTCTTGTCATCCCAGCTGTTCTGAGTTTTCTCTTGTCATCCAGATCCTTCTAAGTGTTTAATGCATTATGAAGGTAAATCCAAAAAGTATGTTTCCCAGAATCCTATCCTTGTATGAACTTGGATTATAATTTCCCAATGCAGGCACTTGCTCATGATTTGGGAGGCAGAAAGGAAGAGAACACTCTTCTCTGAAAGTAGATGGACCAAGACAATAAAAGACAGAGGTGAGATTAGCCTCAGCTTCTCATCTAGCCCTTAAGAAACACCCTCTTCCTTGTTCATGGAGATGGTTGGTGGAAGAGGATCCAAGGTGCTTGTGAACTGCAGCATATTTTTAAAAAGACTTTGAAAACTTTGCTTTTGCTTTTCTATAATAGACACAATTAATATCTTGGATATAAATCTCATAACAATTGAAACTTATTCTCATTAATTTTACATATGTATACATTTTATTTTTAAAATATAAAAGATGTGAACCTAGACTATTTTTACCCATATAGCTACATCCAATCTGATTTGTAATATTGTTATGATTAATAAAATCATGGCTTTTAGTATTTTAAACTGTGAAGAAAACATGAAAATTTGAATACATAAAGTGTATGTTCTGAACAGATAGAGATTTTTGATGAGTAAGTCAGTAATTTTACTGTCAGTAGGCAATAGCAATGATCTTTTCTGTCTTTCTATTTATATGTTTGTTTCTTTGTTGGTGTTTATCAATAAGCTTCTGAAATTAATAATATAATAGAATTTCATTTAAATATAGGTAACATGATCTTGGATATTTTATTTTATTCTTTAGACTATGTTGTTTTTCTTCTTTGTTAAAATCTCTCAAGCCAGCATGTAGATTATCTTGGTTTATCAATTACTCCAAATACTTAGCATATCTGTGGCAGTCTTTGTAGACTCCAAATGTAGAAAGAGCTACCTCACTGTGTCACTGTGGATGGAGAAGGTGTACTTTTGCTCCAGTTAGTGGGTAGTAGTAGTGGTTAGTAGTAAGTGGGATTTACACTCATCTCTACTTCAGATAGTTTTTCTTTATCATGAAGACACAATTATTTTATGTTAATCACATCAAACAGAAGCTCTATGCAAAGGGGAAAAAAAAAGACTAGCAGCATTTCCTATTTAACAAGTGAACCATATTTGTATCCAAACCCAACCTTTTTTACACTAAGCCTCTGTGTTCAAGAAATTTCACCCATTTTTGAAAATCCATACATCTCCACAGTTCTATTTGGCATGGCCATGTGCTTAACATTGTAGAACTTGACTACACTGTAAAAAGAAATATGTTAATTGGAGGGCTAGACTTAAAAGAATAACTCAATCTTTTCCCTGAAACAGTGTTTTTTTCCCCAAATTGCAATAAACATTATCTGAAGTCCTCAACCAGAAAATCTTTGTTGTTTCAATCTTTTATTTATTTTTATTCTAACTACTCTTGTTGGTTAAAATAAGTGGAGAATGATTACATATGAGTGCTTTTTTACTCTTCAATTTTTTGGCAATTCTGGGAAATGTTAGGGGAATAATTTTGGATATTCAAAAATCTTGAAGCAAATGATATTTCACTGCAATAGCATAGTTCATATTAGTGGCAAAAAAGTGCTTTAAAAAAATCTACTAAACAGTCTGCAGTCTAACTGATTTTTGTCATTGCAATGCATTAATTAAGTTAGTTAATTAAATTAATTACACCATTTAATTTTATGGCCTTTTCCTTCTATTTTTCTTTAATGCTATTTCTAATCTAGTATATATTTTCATATATATGTATAATATGTGTGTATATACATAAAATTTTATATTATTAATGTATTAGTCAATTTTCTCCAGAGAAGCAAAAACAATAGGATGTGTGTGTGTGCATTTGTATATCTCTATCTATCATTTACCTATCAATCTATCAATATATCTACCTACCTACCTATCATCTATTTATCTATATCTATCATCTATCTATCATCTATAATGTATCTATTTATCTATAAAGAGAAAGAAGAAAAAAAGATTTATTTTAAGAAACTGACCACATAATTGTGGAGACTGGCAAGACTAAAACTGTAGGACAAGCTGGAGCTCCAGGGGGGAGTTGATGTTGTAGCTTGAATCCCTCTTCCTTGGGGACCCTAGTTATTTTTCTTTTGAGATTTTAACTCATTGGATGAGGATCACCCACATTATGGAGGGTAACCTGTTTTACACAAAATCTATTGGTTTAAATGTAAATCATATCTAAAAAATACCTTCATAGCAACATTCAGGCTGGCATTTGACCAAATATTTATGTACTGTGGCACAGCCAAGTTGATATTAACCATCACAATTGATTTGTAGTTATTCTATAAGTGTTTCTATTTGATTTTTATAAAGCTGATAATGTATATTAGCCATAAGAGATTTTCAAAAATTCAAAAATTATAAATTCAAAAATTGAAAAAATTCTGGTGTGTCACTATTATCCAGACACAACTCATTTTAATGTGTTATCCATTGAGTAGCTGCATACATACAGCACATAGAACAAGAGAGAAGAGGATATAAGTGAAATAAGAGTTAGGTATATAGGTTTTTGATTTAGGGGGAAATCTTCGGATAAGGTGTATATTTGAATTGTGAGTGTGGATTATGAGTTTGATGACCTTCCAGAGTGTCTCAGAAGACTTGAGAATTCATATACACACTGGTCCAATGAAGTTTGCGGGTAATGAAGTCTTCCTCAGAAAAATCACTCTTCAACATTGAAAAGGGTAGAAAGGACACTGGTCAAGCAGTGCAACAACAAAATTTTGGTCCATGGTAGAAGTGATAAAAGGACAACTAATAAGTTAATTTAATGGAAATCATAAAGAATAAAGGCACATTTGCCTTGCAGCCAACAAAAGTGGCAGCTATCACTGTAGCTATTACTGTGACTGATATTAAGTGCTAAGCTTCTGAATATTTTTTTCCAAAATACAGAGTCCTTCCTCATTTTCTCTATGATGCCCAGAAACTAAGACTAATCGCCATGGCAACCATGATGGAACTGCATATTTAGATAGATAAATATATAATTTGATAGATAAACAGACTAGTAATAGATATTTGCATTTGGATATTTGAGAACAAATCTAAAAGGATTGTGGAACAAAGGATCTGGTTCTATATTCCCAGATATTTTAATTTTAAAGAAATTTTAGTTTTCTCCTAGGCCCATTCCTTGATTTTTAAAAAAATATTTTCATTTTTCAGAGTGGGTAGAACAATGTATTGTGAAACTTCTAATAAAGAAAAGAAGAATGTTTTAATGGGTCTGATTTGTACACAGAATGCTGAAATATCCAGTACTTAAGGAGGAACTGAATAGAATATGACAATAGGGATTCCCAGAGGCTAGTACAACAACTTACACAATGGAACATGAAGCATGGTAAGTATGATGATAATCTAAAACTTTTTGGAAGAGGATCTAGTTGAGAGGCACACATGACATGTGAGCTCATGGTTTAATAGCAATCATATGTACCAAATGAGCTGAGAGGTAGGGAATGATTCAGAAGGAGGAGTAGTCATACAATGAATCCAGTTAGGCCATAGCAATTCTCTTAGTGCTAATATTGCAACTATATGTCACCAGGATAGTGGAAGTTGCAGTTTAAAGGAATAACTTTAGGTTATATAATCAGATGTTAAAATTTGTTTTCAAAAATGAGATTTATCTAAAGGATAAAATTACAAGCCAAAATCTTATTTTTGTTAATGGTGGGTTCCCATTAATGCAAAGAGTGAATTTCTGAAATGATGATAAGTTTCTCAGTGCCATTTGCACCTTGAGTTAACCTAGAAATGGGTGATAATAGTAGCTGGATCAGGGGAATAGTATGTATATGTTTCATGGAGTGGTATGAAAGGCAAGAGAAGAGGCAATTTAATCATTTTAAATCTGTAACCATGGTGCTTATGATTAAATAGGAGGACCAAATTATTTAAACCAATCATTTTGAGAATTAAAAAAAGACATTGTTAATAATTAGGCTAGACATTGAGTGTAAATGGGATTGTATGGGAACACCATCATTAAGGCAATTTTGCATGTATCAGCTGGCATACCCATAACAGGGAGAACATGGTTCATGGATTTATTCAAGACTTTGGCTCTATGTCATTTTGGATCTTTTAGCACTATCAGAATTGTGAGGGATAACTGGTTCGCTGGCATCTACTAAATTGCCTTTCAATTTTATTTCCATAGGTTTTGTCTTTAACAAGATTGTGAATTTCTTGAGAGAAGAGGCCATAGTAACATGGAGTGCTGTATATTGAATAGTAATATATTCATTAAAGGCAAAATTTTTAAAAGAGGAAAATAAGCATTACTCAGTTTTATTATCATAGCATAACAAAGTATACTATGATAATAAAACATAAAAAGTACAGAAAAGCAACTTGAGTCACATAATTTTGTAATTTTTAAAAATATTTTATGTTGTCTGTTTATGAAATCCATTGCCAATATTTGGTATTGGTTATAAGAATTAAGTAGTTTTAATTTCACCTTTATGTTCATCAGTTTCACAAAAAAATTAGAATTAGTAAACTATTAAAAGAGTTAAAATCTTCAAGGATAAATTCCTCACATATATTCCAGTCACGCGTTGCAAACATTTATTTTTTTTTCCCAAATACAGCAAAGGAAGATATGCCAAAATACAGGAGTGAAACTTACCAGATGTCCAACAGCCTCAAGCCAGACAGATATTGGTCAAAACTTGAAAATTCACAGATGTAAAACAGTCTGTTATTCTGCTTCAGGCACTATTTTTATTCCAGTAAATCCACTGAAGTGTATGACATCAGAAAACTATTTATATTTTAATTTTGTAATTTTGATTAAATGAAAACTTTACATTCATGGCATATAAGTATCATTTCGCTAATTCTATTCTATGTCATTGTAGCTATAGTCATATGGATGAATAAAATAATTCATAGACTATCATAAATGTACATATTTGTAGTTAAAGTCTATTACTTTATTTCTTAAATCAATTTTATGCTTTAAATAATGCATTTTATAAAAATACAAGAATGACCTTTTAAAGTAGAATTTATTATTTTTAATGCATTTGATGCTTATTTGCTACAAGCATTTTGCTAAGCCCTGTGACAGGACAAAAAAAAATACCGGTTCGCCGGGCTCGGTGGCTCAGTCTGTAATCCCGCGCTTTGGGAGGCCGAAGTGAGTGGCTTGCCTGAGCCTGCGGGTGCGAGACCCACCTGGGCAACTTGGTGAAACCTCATCTCCACAATAAATAAAAAAATCAGCCGGGCGTGGTAGCACGCGCCTGTAGTTCCAGCTACTTGGAAGGCTGAGGCGGGAGGATCGCCGGAGCCCAGCAGGTCGAGGCTGCGGTGGCCGGAGCGGCCATTGCACTCCAGTCGGGGCGACAGAGTGAGACTCCAACTCAAAAAAAAAAAAAAAAAAATACCGGTTCTTCCTTTCATAAAGATTGCATTCTATTGGAAAGGTCTCTCACAGCTCTTGTTCCCTTGAGTAAATAAATTAATAATCCGTCTTGCTTATTTTAAGGAAATACATAATTAGACAAATAATAATGGGGTTGGGAAAGCCAAGGGTTATTCTAGAGAAGCTGGTAAGGAAAGGTCTTTTGCTGAAGAGATGCCTTTATTCGAAGACCTAAGGAGGGAGCCACTGGTCAAGTGACGATTGGGGCAATGGAGCATTAGATGGTGAGAAAATACCACGTTCAAAGGCCCTAATAAAGGAGATAACTCTTTGTGACTGGAGAAATGACAACCACCTTAGGCAGCTAGAGAGGAGTAATACGGAAAGAGATAGCAGAGAGATTAGCTACAGAGGGCAACAGAATGACTAGACAGGGTCGTAGAAAAGAGGAACAAGTTTATTCTAGCATCAATAGGAAATCACTGAAATAACTTTAGCAGATATGCAATTTTAGGAGAGTAACTATTCTGCAAGAGAGAGAATTAATGACTGCGAGAGAGTTAATCTAGTTAAGAGAGTGTTAAACTAACAGAGATGAGAGATGATTGCAGCTAAGAAGAGGTGTTGACAGTGGAGGTGAAAGAAGAGAACGTTGTCTTGCGGCATTTAGAAGATGAAACTGATGGCCGGGCTTGGTGGCTCAGCCTGTAATCCCAGAGCTTTGGGAGGCTGAGGCGAGTGGACTGCCTGAGCCCGAGAGTTTGAGACCAGTTCAGGCAACTTGAGGAGACCTCATCTCTACAATAAATCAAAAATTAGTGGAGTGGTAGGGCGAAAGCCTGTACCTCCGGCTGCTTGGAAGGCTGAGGCGGAAGGATCACTGGAGCCCAGCAGGTCGATCCTATGGTGGCTGTGAGTGTGCCACTGCCCAGCCTGGGCAAGAGAGTGAGGCGACAACTCAAAAAACAAACAAACAAACAACAACAACAACAACAAAACGACAACCAAAAAAGAAGATGAAACTTAAAAGGGGTGTTGAATGAGATGTGAGAATACTTAAGTGAACAAAAAATTACGAATGATTCCTAGGTTTCAAGCTTCAGGAGCTAAGTGGAGTATACAATTCTTTACTGAGATAGAAAATACGAAACTAAAGGAGTGAGATAGTATAGGATGGAGAAAAATTTGAAATAAGATATAATTTTTGAACAGTTAATTTTGAGAGATCCTTGAGGAATCCACTTGGAAATGTGCAAATTTGAATGTGTGGGCTGTGTTAGGATGTGTGGGCTGCGTTTAAAAGAATGCCTGTCCTGGTCCTATATCTCTGGAAAACATTGTTATTGTGCTAAGATAAATTTTTAATACATATAGATGAATGGAACCATTAAGGAACAATCTAGAAAGAAAAATGGACCAAAAAATTACTCCTGATATGCAGAATACTTTCTGGTTGTATAGAACTTTTGAATTGCATTATACTGATTTTATCTATCTAACATAAAAAAAAATGTAGAGAGAAGAGAAAAAATCAATCACTTGGTTTGAAATATTGTAAATAATGTAAATATTGTCTCACTTAAAATTTCCAAAGCCCTTTCAAGTTTTGTATTGCTGTGCATAAAAATAATAGCTAAGAATAACTAACATTTATATAGATCTTACTAGTTTCAAAATATACTTCTCTGCATTAAATAAGGAAAATCAGATGCATAAGGAAGTTAAACAAAAACAACTTCAGGAAACCTGCCCCTAACCACAGTTATACAGTCTTTTCTATGACAGCTGTGGTGAAAGAAAATTGCAGAAAGATCTAGTTTATTTCAGAATGTGAAAGTTCTAGAAAGAGGGATTAAACCATGCAGCATTTCCTGAGATGCAGGCCCTTGATCAAGATATTAGAGTAATAGACTCAGGGAGGCCAAAAAACTACTATAGAACAAAGGGAAACAACTCGACCAGCAGTAAAAAAAAATATCAATAATAAATAAGTACATTAGGTAACAAGTATAAAAGTGAATTAAAAGGTGGCATACAGTAAGAGAGTTATAAAATGCTAGCATAGGAGTGGGGCAAAGTACAGAGTTAAATAGGGTGATTGGGGAAGACATCATTTAAAAGACAAGATTTGAGCAGATAATTGAAGACTGAGACTAGTTAGCAGAGAAGGTACCTGTCAGAAGAAGCTCCCATAATCAGAATGGCTAGGGCAAACGTTCCAAGGCAGAAACATGTATAGAAGGTTTAATAAAGGCAAGAAGTCAGCTTGATTGGAGCAGAATGGAAAAGGGAGAGAATTGTTGTGGGTAGATCATATAAAGTTTATAGGTAGATCTTTAAAAAGAGGTGTGAGACGATCTGATCTAATTCAAAAGAATTATTTTAGATAGTTTGTTGAATATAGTTAGTACAGGGGCAAGAATAGAATCAGGAAGTCTATTACTTGTATAGTAACCATATTCAAAACTTACATAGAAAATGTTCCTTTCTAGATATACCCCTCAAGAAGAGAAATGATTTGAACTTGCGATCTCAATGCAACATTTCATAACATGCTCAAATGGGGGCAGGCTTTTCTCTGAGAACTCTGAAAGCAGATTTTTTTTTTTACCATATTATTTACTTACTATGAGATGTATGATACACGTTTGTAGTTCAGCAGATTAATTTGACTAATCTGGAATCACTGAATTTTAAATTTTCTTAAAAGAGACTTGTGATCTCTGTTCTTCTTAGATCCTGTATTTCTTGTTATTATATATGCTATGTTTTTATGTATTTGCACTCCTAATCACCAAAAACAATTGATGTTTCTTACTATACAATGGAAATAATATTTACTTGACTCAGTAGTTGATGCATTTGGGGTAATGTCTAAAAACCCTACTAATGATTCATAGAAAAATCCTGTTTTTGTGATTAATATGAGCAATCGTTCTAATAGTCTATGAGCTCCTTCTGACATATTTTTCCTTGCGTGAAGAAGATATGATTATTTTTCCATAATATTCAAGAAATAGAAACATTAATATATCATATACCTCTTTTTCACTCATTTTGATTTATAGATGGTAATGTTGGATGACACCACATTTTAAAAAGTGAGGAAAATTTTAATTTATTCCTCACTCCATTGGACAACAATAATTTAAGTAGTAAGAAAAAGACCCAAATGATATACGTAGATATTATTTGGTGGGAGCAAAACAATATTTTACACAAGAAAAAACTGCTTGTTTACAATTTCATCTCATATTAAAAGTGTATACTTTCATGCTTTATTTAGAAAGAATAGATTTTCAAATCAAGCAATGGTTCAAAGATTTACTATTTTAAAAATACACATTTTTTAATATTGATTAAGTGAATCATTTAAACTAATATACTTATAGAAAATGAAAACCTTTTATTTTATTAAATAATTTTCAGATACTTGGAAGCAACTCATTAATTATAGATGTTATATAGATTAATTTATGAATACTTTTTTAACTTTTAATTTTTTTATTTTGAGGATGTTCAATTCAAGATTAGGTATACAAATGTTCATTATGCAGGTACCCTTGTTGATGGGGTGTGCCCCCCTTCCCCAGCAGATATACACTACTGTCAATCTCGCAACCCTTCCACTCCACTGGCAGTTTCCCATATGTATAAATTTAACTTTAGATGTTATATTATTTAAAATTTCTACCCTGTTTTTTAGCTGAAGTTTTGAAACTCAAAATTTTACAACTCAAATTTATAGTCTTTTTGTTTTATCATTTTTTTCCTCACATATCCAATGAAATAATTAAGTGAGGAGTTAATAAAATCAATTATTTGCATATATACTGCTTATTTCAAATTTTAACTAAAAGAGGTCTGCTTTGGTTTGAATGTATTCCCCAAAAGTTCTTGAGTTGGAAATTTTTATCCCCAATGCTATGGTTTTGGGAGGTGGGGCCTAAGAAGAGATGATTAGGTCATAAGGGCAGGCACTTATAAATGGATTAATAACCTTGTCTCAAAAGTGGGCTAACTATCACAAATGTGGGCTGTTATACAGTAGATTCAAACCCTGGGACCCTGGTGCCTTTCTCTATGTCACTTGTCTTTCCACCAAGGGTTGGCACTTGTCAGGTGCTGGTGTCATGCTGTTGAATTGCCCATCCTCCAGAACCATGAGCTAAATACATTTCTGCTCATTATATATGACCAACTCTGTCATATGCTGTTATATCAACAGAATCTGAACTATGACAGGCTATCACTACAATGGCTTATAATGTTCATTTTACTTGTCATTTGCTTGAAAAGTAAGACTTTTATAACCTTCACTCATAGTATTTCATTACGGAAACATGAAAAAATATGAAACATATGGAAAATGTTTTCAAAATACATATTTAAAACATTTAGAATTTTATTTTTCCCAATTCTTTAGTTTGCCATAATATTTACCTTAATATGAACAGTCATATGCAGGATATATTTTTTATAAGCTATTGTGAATTAAGGAGGTCTTTGAGATAGTTGGAACTAGGTACTTTATCTTTAAAAATAGTGTTAATATTTGCCTTTTTTGCTGCTGCCCTACTTCTGCTTTATTCACACCTCCCACCACAGTCGATTTTTCTCTGGTCCTGATTTCATATGGCAGGAAATAAAGCCTCCTGTCTACTCTCAAGTTTAAATTTCCTGAATTTCTCAGAGAATAAAGAGGAAGAAGCAGAATATTTGTCAAGATTTCAAATTTCTGGTGAAATATTTGATGGGACTAGTTGGGTCAATGTCTCACACATGAACTTAAATTTTTAGATGGAAAACTAAAGAGATCATTTAAGATTAGTTTTATTGATACTCCAGTAATATTGAGGGGGATTGATACTCCAGTAATACTGAGGGGGAGTCTTTGTGGGATTAGTTAAGAACGTTCCAGAAAAAAATTCATAATTAACAGTCAAAACCACATGTCTCTGCATTTTATTCTCAATATAATACAGTTTCATTATGATTTGACTAAGTTATATTTAACATTCAGATTGTAACAATGATCTCTTTAATATGAAGACTCATTTTTTCTACTTAAAAAGCACAGCCATTATCTTTTAAGATTATTTATTGATTTTTTTCTATTTTCAAATTTTGAAATGTTCATCAGGTGACTATTAAAACTTTAAAGTTTATACATTAGGTCTCTCTAATGAAGAACGTAGCAAAGGGCAGGATAAGTTCTTACTTTTTTTAATAGCTCATATCTTTTTTGAGAATAGAGAAGTAAATGTAATGTGAAGCCTAAACCTCAGAGCCACTCACCTCCTGGTCCCCAAGCACAGTGTTTGTGTAGCCATTCTTATCTATTGTTTTTACAACATGATAAATTTTCCCCGATAGAGTTCATGGTCTATCACTAAAATAATCTCTTTGCATATACCTTCAACTTCCTTGCCCCTCTATTATTTGCTTGAAAAATGTCCACCCTGTTTAAATTCATATATCCACCTACTTCTCACATGTGCTGATGCTGGATGGAATGCCTTTAAAGACATCATCATTAACCTCATGTTATCTTTTCATGCTGTGCAGTAATGCAGTCTCCTTAGTCTATGAACACTTAGTCTCCTACATTCCTTGATGGCTATTTTAGATTTCCTTCCCCCAAAATCTTTTTTTTCACTCTGAGTCTCAGCTCAACTTTTTCACTATTTTATTGAGAAGCTAAAAATAAATGCAAAAATGTTTTTCCACTTGGCTATACCACAAAATAACCACCCACTTGCAAATATGCAAATATGATCTTTCTTACTTTTGGCAATTATTGGATTAATCATGCTTAAAATTAATGCTTTCAGTTGTGCTTTAGATCTTAGCTGCTCTCACCTATTTGGAGAAAATATTCCAGCAATTATCTCTTTGATTTCTTGAACCATCGGTTGTACAATTCTTATGGAAAACAATCTGTAATTTAACCATAATCAAAATAAAAAGGAAACAAAACTTATGTGACCACACTTTCTTCCATTTTAGTTGTTATCTTTATTTTTTGCTTGTTTTTCATTTTGTCTTGAATATACACACAAAAAAGACTGTTTTGTTTTGTTACCAATGCCATTTTTGCCAAGGTAACCAATAATTTCCACATTGCTAAATGAAATAGTCAAGTCTCAATTTGTAGCAAACTTATCAACATTTGGCAAGTTGATAACTACACTACCCCAGAAACAGTTCATTAACTTAGTATTTATCCAGCTTTGCCAACTACTCATTCTCAATGTTTTTTTCTTGTTCCTTTTCATATTCCCAAATTCTCAACATTGACTTACCCAAATAACTTCTCATTCTTAACTACACTTACTATGTGGATAATCTTATCTTGCTCCCTAGCTTTAAATACTACCTGCATACTTCTAGGTATATATGTATATTTTTTAAAAAATTTGTAGATGGATGCAATTACTTAGAAAATATTTTCATGCAGATGTCAACTAGACCTTTTAGCCTCAATATATGGATAACTAAACACCTGATCCTTCCTTCTAAGTCTTCTCCTTCTTCCACTACAACAAACCCAACAATTCCATCCTTACAATTGAGAAATAAGAGAGCTGTCCATAATCATAGAACTGTTCAATGATTGATTAGAGACAAGAACCAGGATTTATTACCTTTAATGCCAGAGACAGTATCCTAAAACCTAGCTAAACTCAGCAGGCTCCAAATAATAAATAAAAAAATACACCTACACCCTTTGTTCCTAACAGTTTATTCTAATTTATCTCTATGTTATTATAAATTTTTCTGTAAGATTATCTTACATCTATATCTTTTCCTAAAAAAGAGATGAGAACTTTCAAGATACTAGCATGATACTTATTGTTTAATATAACATGATATGGAAATAATTGTATTTAAAACAATACTTTTTTCTGCTAAAAGATTTACACAGTTGCTTTGGATGCTAGATGTTTTCTACTTAAAAAGCTTATTTCTGATAATTATTTGGAAGGAGACAATTAAGGGGTTTATTTTTGAATTATTATTGTGAAATTATTATAATTTAAATGGATTCTGGACTATTATTCATAAAGAAACAATACCTAAAGATAAACAATTTGAGGTATATGAAACTGATTTGTGATATTTTTTAGATGGTAAGATACTTTAAAGTCCTATTTCATTTATGTTTATGATCTCCGAATGTGTTTGAAGTTCTGTGTTTGTTCTGATAAACCCTCTAATTTAAATTGACAAAGATAAAGTAATTGTATAATTTAAGTTGTTGCAGTTATTGGATTAGTTTCTTTTTTATGTGAAAGCTTGACTCAAAGAACTCTGTGATGCCAAAAACTTAGCCGGCAAAGACAACCAGTTATTCTGTCACTTGATAATGGCAGCTTTTTATCCTCCGACCCAAGGTCAATTGCATTGTCTTTGGTGAAAGATAGAGAACTATCACTAAGAAAGATTTTACTGGGCAGCAATTCTGAATCTATTTCCTCTGATGAAATGTCAATAGCTTTCTAGGACAAAATGTAGTTTTTCTAGAAACAAAGGTGAAATTGGTTAGAAAATGTACTCTACAAATCAATCCACTTCAATATAAAGCATTCGAGAAAGAAAAATTAACAAGTGATCCAATATTCTCTTATGTTTCCATCTTTTTTATTTTAATTCATCAAACATATTACATTTTCTTCAAAAATCCAATTTAGGGAAGCATCGATGTTCTTCTAATGGTTTTAGAGTCATAAAACTTGTAGTAAAAAATCAAAAGCTATGAACCTGGAAATCTTTGAAAACTAACAAGAGATTAGATCCTCTGAAAGAACAGACTCTCAGGGTAATATAAGTTATGAGGCATTATAGAAAAGAAACAGGAATATGAAAAAAACTAATTAGGTACTCAAAATAATACACCTCAACAGATGATATTTTAGAAGTGTGATAAAAACATATTTACCACTTATAGAAACACAAAATTCTGCCTTTCAAACATTGTTATCAGCATTATTAAATTTTTCAAAATCTTTTTTTCACTTAAAAAAATTCAATTATTTTTTCTCAAAATAATAAAGATGTAGCCCAACCACAACCAGAGTTATAAATCTTAGTTTTCTTTATCAAAATATTAATCCCTTCATAACAGTTTTCATAAATAGTAATAGTAGCTAGTCAATTTCCTGAAAACTATTTGCAGTGTTGACAGTCACATACCTCCTTAGAGTCACATAAGAAATTCTGGTGCATGCAGTTAGTTCCTAAATATAGAGCAGCACTTAAATGCATAGGTGGCAACAGACTTCAAATGGGAATTCAGTGGGAAACAGAAGGAAAGTAGCAAATAAAGGAAATGCAGGAAAAAGAAAGTCACAAATAAGCATAGTTCATCATTGTGCAGAAAGACAGGCTTCAAGCAGCAGGAGGAACTCAGATGATTTTGATCCCTTGGTTAGCACAAAAGAGTTGCACAGCTGAATAGTAAACCACCCGCCCACGGGACACACAAAGTCACCAGGATGGCCCTCCTGAAATAGCAAGAGGTTGTTGTAAGATTGTTTCAAGTTCCAATAACTGGCAAGGAAAATTCTAGGCTTCTTGGCTCCAGAACCCCTAAATGACAGGAGCCCTTTAAAGGCCCAGCTACCTAATACAAAACTCTGCACAAAGCTCTGCTGCAAAAATCTCCAGATGTGGTAGAGCTTCTGGTATACATGGACTGATAAAGGCTAAAGGATTGGATCTATGGGAGCAAGTCCCTCAACTTGGACAGGAGGGGCCTGACTGTCTTTTCTACCTCAAGAAGTTGGATCTCCAGTAATTTCTACACACACATGGAGCACATGGATAATGCTTAGTTCCATATTTTGGGTAAAATAGAAGGAATCAAATCCACACAAAGGACATTCATTCTGTTCTGGCAGGAAAAACCATCTTCCAGATCACTACCATGGAAAGTGATAAAATGTGCATCAATGTCTTCCTCATCAAAAGTAGGAGGAACAACAAGGATTGGCCCACTGTTTCTGCTTCTAGATAGCTCAGTAAATTCAGGATAACAGAACAGAGTACTGTGAATGCCTGTCAAGAAAATCTTTAATTTTTGTCTCCTGTACTTCCTGCCAGGGTTAGGTGTTCACAGTGCAATATTTTGGCGTAAGTTTCATATTATCTTTGTACAAATCTGTGTCTAAACATCTATTTTAAGGTTAAGAACCACATGGACCTCTTGCAGAACACCATTATCACTCTCATGTGACTGATTCCAGCCACTCTAACTGCCTAAAAACTTCCACATCCACCCTACAGTAAATAACTGAGTTCTGTTCTTATAGTCAGGCAGATGAACATCCCAGCCCACCTGATTTGCAAGAAGTCGGTTTGCTACTATACAGTGTAAGTAAGAAGTACTATTCATAGAAAGTAGGAAATCGTGTAAAGTGTCATTTATATACTAAAACTATTCTAAAGTTGAAACACTGTATAGTGTGTATATTTGTCTTTAGTCTTGGTCTGTGGAGTGATAATCAAGTTTGTATATCCACCTGAGAAGCTGAAGTGATATGGTACTTCCTCAGAAAGATGTCTGGTTGAGCCAAAGATAATGTCCAAGACTACAAATTAGAGGTTAGCAATGTAACTCTCAAACTCCAAGACCGAAGGAAAAGAATGTATTTGGCAACATAAGTCAATCTTTGTTGGATATGAGTTCCTGCCACAGCCTGTAATGACTGTTTTTTGTTATCCTGAGTAAAAATGTTCACCTCCCATCTTTATCTAAGTAATGCAAGTTGAACAAGAGACATTGATCTTAGCAAGTAAAATAAAATATAGCAAAAACTCAGCAACTGCAATCATTCCAAGGGCAAATGTGTAATTTTGTTGTTGTTGTTATTTAGGGAAACTGCTTATCTTCCCTCTGGCAGTATTCATATGTCTCAACTCATCTGATCCAAGGGAAAAGGACATAATTATGTGAACATTTATACATTTATGCCCACCTAATATGTTGAGAAACTCATTTAATAAAGTAGGAAAACACTATATATAGCTATACTTCTGTACTAAAGTAACTTCTCTCACTATTATTCCTAGAGATCTACTAACAAAATATATTATTTCTGCATACACTGTGTTAAATTTTGATTGTCTAGTAGTCTTTGTTCCAAAGGGAAGAATATATTATCAGAAAAATAATTTTATTAAGCTGGAAGTTGAAACTGCCACCCGGCCTCTCTGAGTTCCATATTGAATTAACAGTCAAAGAAGGAGTTTCTGTATTTGATGGGGAGACTAATGCTGACATATAAGGAGCAATTGGCTTGCTACTACACAATGGAAGTAAGAAGGACTATGTCTAGAAAGTAGGAGGTCCCGTAAGGTGTTACTGGATACTAACACTATTCTAAAATATAAAATTCATTAAAAATTAAATATAACCTGTTAGGAACTTTTGAATTTTGTGATTTCCTAGGCCTATATTTTGCAAATACCCTACTCATATTATGCAACTGACTTTAATTTCCATAGTTAATAAATAATTCAAATTTCTATATAGTCAATATTATTTTACCATCAGTGACTATGTCTAATTTGTCACATGGGATATGTTTCAAAGCATTTAAAATTTTGATATTCTATTTGAGATTATATCTAATAATGACATTCTACAGAATACATTGAATTTATTATTGATAATATTTTGGTCATATTGCTTGGATAGCAAAATGAGAACAGCACAATTTCTGTAATATTATATCATATGAATAAAGAATACTGAAAAATGTGGTAAAAAAGGACTCTGTTTTCATGTCTATACTCTATTATATGGGTCATTAAAGGCTGCATATTTGTGATTTATGAAATAATGAGGTAAGAATCAGCTGAAAAAAAGACCGGAGGATATTGGTAAAGTTTCACATACATCTAAAAGTAAAGTGAAAGGGGCAGAAATAAGCTACCTTTTTTTATACTTAAGGACATAATCACTGAAGTAGCTTTTACTTTCATCATGGTGAAATGTCTATACATGGACTGATGAGAAATGATGACAAGTGTCCCAGCCATTCCTAGGACCCTGCTAACTCAGTTCATTAAATGTATTCAGCTAATGAAGCTGAGGTCGTAAGATCAATCCCCCTGTGGTCTTTATATTTTCTGAACTGCCATCACATGAAATCATTTAGAGAATTCAGACTGGAAATATATAGGCATTCACTCTAGTTAGGCATCTTAATTAGGTCAGTCCTCTGCCATCAGAAAGCAGCATCTCACTCAAAGCATTTTGTATAAAAGCTTTTTACAAACACTTTGTTTCATTATCTACCATTTAAACAAGTACTTTCTCCGAATTTATATTTTAATATGCTAATCTGAATACCAGATTCTTTCATTAATAGGAATGTTAAGGTCACATGAACTTGTAAGTGAAGCAGCACATTTATCCCAATTTCATTTTTTGCTTTTTGATTAATTTTCTATTTGTCCTTCAGAAAGTGAAAACTGAGGTAGCCAAAATAATATTTAGGATCCTCAGATGTACAGATATTTTTATCAATTATTGATATTTCCACCTGTGGTGATGCCCTGTTTAAGTGTTGACATGTGCTTAACAACTATAGTTGATAACTAGTTAACTAGCTAGCAATATAGTGAAAGTGAACTTTAAAAATCACAGATTTATGCTGATGAGAATACCAACTCATGTAATGAATAAACAGATTATTCCTCATATAACAAAAGTATAATCCAAGCTCATCCTAGAAATATAAAATATTCATTTAAAAATGTTGTCATGTTGATAATTACAAATATGTATTCAGTTAATTTCACTAAAATATTTTAACATAAACATGGCTTAGAAAACTTATAAGTACTTATTGAACAAAAACATCATTTTTCCCTAAAAATTATATTAAGTATAAAAGTTAAAATTATATTTGTATCATGTATATTTATAGTTTATAAGCTATAATTATTGAATTATAAGTATAATATTTATAATTTATATGATTTTCTCAACAAAGACAAAGAATAATCTACAGATTTAGATTTTTCATCCACTCATTTGTGAAATATTTAACTAACATTATTAACAGATTATTCTTTGTCTATTTCTTACATGCACAACACACTTTCACACACACATATGTCCCACTAGATTTTAGTAATAAAAACTTAAACCTAAAATACCTAAAACTTTAATACATAATATATCAATTTGTACTTAAAACATCGCTAGGTGGCATAACATATTTCTTGCAGCAAGAAGAGGATGAGGAGAGACAATATTGCATAGAGTTTAAAGTCATGTTACTAGCCACGTAGTTTTAGTTTTTTTTCATGTTTCTAATACCTCTCTAAGTTTTGTTAAGATGTTTAAATAAGTTAATATATAGAAGTGTATAAGGCAGTGTCAACATTGGTGGCATTATACTTGTGTTTTTGTAGGTATTTGCTTTCTGTCATCATCATCGTTATAAGCATCACCAGCATCATTATCATATTATAAAAATGGCTACAATCATTTAATAAATAATCTGAACTGGACAGCTTCTTAAAGTTATTGGCTCTAGCTACCTATTAAAACTATAAAGGCTATATAGTAAAAAAGAATGAATCACTTTACTTGTTTAACTATTTTGATTGCTTATGATTAGTTTGTATTTAACAATGAAACTTACAAACAAGTTAAGGTCTTTGGCCAAGAGGGTGAAGTATTCCAGGGATGCCAGCTTCTTGTCAGAAAGTGAACCTTGCTAATGTCAAAAAATACTTTAAGAAATGGATGCTAATATGTCAGATAATAAGCAGGGGATAATATGGAGACCTATGGGATGTTACTGCATGCCAAAAATGTATTTGGGGCAACATAGGTATTGATGAGTATAGAGGATAACTGTTTCATTTCATTACCTATTTTGAAAAGATCTAAGTTGCTAATGTGTCTTTTTTAAAATTTCTTTTTGTTTTGGACAGTGGGTCTCACTATGTTCCTCAGGTTGAAGTACAGTGGTTATTCACAGGTGTGATCATAACACACTACTGCCTCCACTTTTGGTCTCCAATGGTGTCCAGCCTGAGTATCACAGTATCACTACCATGCACTGCTGGCTAAAATATATCTTATCAAAAGAGAATAGATCTTTGCAATTTTCCTACACAAAGTTCCTCTCAGGTATTAGTTGTTAAAAATCAAAACACTTTCTAGTGTAATGTAATGTAGCACCAAATACCTACTTATCAAGCAAGTAACAGAAGCATAAAACCATCAAGTACAAGTATAAATTAGTTTAAAACTGAATTGTACACACAAAAACACATTTTTGCATACATATGTATTCAAAAAAATGCACAAACACATATGTGTATATTTGATAATAACTATGCAAACACATATGCACATTTAATGATAAAACAATATATATTTGACTGCATTAGTTTATCTTATAAAATAGTGTATATTTGCATTTATTTGGAGCTTAAGGAGTAGGGATAACGATTTGGTTACAATAATCTGATTAAATGTTATAATCTTAATTTAACCCACAATATCTGCAATTGAAAGAAATTTCCTATTTTCCAGAAGAAAAAGAACGTTAACAGCTTGCTAATAGAAGAGATAAAGAATAACAGAAATATTTTAGCACTGCTATCTTAACACATAAGAGAGAAAACAATGTCTAATGTACCCCTAGATGTTTTCAAACATGCATTTATGCAAAACACAATTATCTTCCATTCTTACTTTCCTCTGCTGATTTTTAGTAAGTCCCTGGAGCGAATTCGATCCTGGACAATTGTACAAAACTGTCCATTTCTATGTTGAAATCAAGCTCTTAAATTGATCTCCGTCATTACATTTTCATCATAATGTAGAGAATGCATGGGAGTAATTTGATAACTGAAACGTCTTTTCTGCATGATGAATCTCATACTTCCTGATTTTCTTCCCAGTATGGCACCACCATCTTGAATTTCTCCGATACAAATTTTGCAAAGATTTGGGCAATTACTTCTCAATATCTCTTCTATATACCAGTTCATATTAAACTGACCCATCTGTTTGTTTTTTGTTTTCACTAACCTTGTGAACTTGGTTTTGTTTTAGTGCTGTTTGTAGAGATTCACAGATAACTATGAGTATTTATTTTTTACAATGCTATTAGAATCTGAACATCTTAGTATGTCTTATGGTCAATTTTATTTCTCCTCATTTTAGTCCTAAGAGCATCTACAGACTTCCTCTGAATATATTTTAGCCCTACCACATGAGGCTATATTTCCAAGTGCTATTTACTTCATTTGCAAATGGCTTTTCTCTTTATGTTTCCAATTCATGGGGTGCAAACTCATTATCAGGGTAAATGGAAGTAATATCTGCACAATGAATCCATTTATAGAAATTTAAGACAACTTGCTTAAATGCTAGATTCTTGTTCACTGCCTTTTACATTTGTAAAAAGGCAAAGCAGTCAACAATTGCCTTATATAGATAGATACATAGACAAATATCCACAAGATACTTTACCTATATTCATTTTGCATGATTAACAAATTTTCATTTTAAAAAATGTTGAATGCTATAGTCCTCTTATTTTGATCAATATATCATCATCAGAAGTTCCCTACTGATTAATCCTGCTCACTTAGTAAGATTTATAGTGGGATATGGGCGTTAAGTTTGTGTTATTTTTAATATACTATGAGTCAACCACAAGAAACAACATTAAAGTTGTAATATCCAGACAGGTAGAGATGTTGAACAAATTCAGTTAATACAGTCAGTGGAAGAAAACAAAAGATGACATGATAAAAAGAAAACAAAAAAGATGGTAGAAACAAATATTAAATCATCAGTAATTACAATAAATTCTAAGCTTTAAAGTAATAGGCTAAAAGTAAAAAAAAAAAAACCCAAAACAAATATTTGACTTAAAAATAATTCTGCATTATATTGCTTCCAGTGACACATTTAAGAACTGGAGTTATGGATCTTTTACTATACCAATACTAGGCCTTCTTGGTTACTGCAGCCTTGTAATAAAGTTTAAATCTGGAAGTGTGATACTTCCCATTTTGTTCCTTTATTATCTAGCCATAAATAAGAACAAAATAATGGATTTTGTTATACGGAGTTGGAGACCATCATACTAAGTGAACTATCACAGAAACAAAAAATTGAATACCGCATGTTCTCACTCATGAGCCCTGAACTTCACCTGCATGTAACCTACTTATAGAGTTAATCCTCATTTTTACTTCACAGCTCTGTGATAAAATAATAATAATATAATAAAAATAAAGGATACAAAAAGCGCAACACTAAAATTGTGGGCATAAACAGGTCACATAAAGAAAAGAACAAAATGTGAAAGTAATATTCTAGTGTAATCATTAAAGTATACAAATCACAATTGAAACAACTTTATTCATTTTTCATAAAAAGAAGCTAGAAACTCAAATGCCCCCCAGACAACTTTTTGACATTCTCTTTTTCTAAGGATAACTGTTATTTGGGCTTCTAATACTATAGATCAGTTTTGCTTACTTTTGGATTAAGAGATTAAGTAATAAAGAGACTTTGGCTTTTTGTCTGGATTGTTCTCTCTCACCTCCTCAATATCTCTGAAGGAAGCCAGCAGTCAAGTTGTGACTTGGTTTTTGAAGAGACCCACAAGGTAAGTAACTGATGCCTCTGAACAACATCCAGGGGGACTATGTGAGTTAGCTTGAATCACACAGATGAAATCACATAATGGTCACCATTTTGTGTCTGATTTTGTTGCTTCAATCTTTGTTTGCAAAATTTACCAAGGTTTTTTTTTTCTTGCATGCAATTGTCATTTGTTCATTCTAACAGCTGTCTTTCATGTTCCACTGAATTACCAATTGTTAGTAAAGAAATTACTCCAAAATATTGTGGCTTAAAGCAAAAGCAATAATTATCTCACAGTTTCTGTGGGTCAGTAACCTAGGCAGAATCTAGCTCTGGCTCAGGGTCTACCTAAATATTGCAATCAAGGTATGAGCCAGATTGGAAGTCACATCCAAAGCTTTAAAAGAAGAAAATCTGATTCAAGCTTACTCATGTGGTCCATGCTAGATGTTTGTCAGAGACATAAGTCACTTACCTTGTGGGTCTTTTCATAGGCCAAATCCAACATGATTGCTGGCTTCCCTCAGAATGAGTGAGGAAGTAAGAGAGAACATTCAAGATAAAAGCCAAAGTCTTTTTATTACTTAATTTCAACGTGAAATGCTCTCACTTTTTGTGTATTTTATTGGTTATAAATGAGTCTTTGGATCCAGTCCACAATGGAGTGAGGCAATTATACAATCTTGTTATTGCATTTATACAGGAATCACAACTAACCACATCCCTCGTATGAATATATGACAGTTTATTTACTCATTCTAAAAAAGATGCATAGTTGAGTTTTTTGAGTTTTTAGCTATTACAAAAGGAAATCCTACAAATATTCTTGTACATGTATTGTGAGGAAATATGTGTCTATTTCTCTTGAGTTTACACCTAAAAGTGAAACGGCTGGTGAACAGAGTCTTCATATATTCAGCTTCTTCAGATACTTCCAGTTACAAAAGTAACTGGCTACAAAACTTCAAATTTCAACAAGCAGTGAATTAAAAAGTGTTAATAATTTTATAGTCCTCTAATGTCTCAACTAGTTTATTTATTTTAGTGCCTTGTATATCATAAAATAATCTTTATATAGTCAAAATTCAGGAAATATTCTCCTTTGATGTGATTTATAATTCTTATCCTTTACATTTCATGCTTTGATCTAGATAGTATTTAAAATTTAATTTTTTGTATATTTTTAGTTGCAAGTCAAGATATACATGCACAACACACAAACACATGCATAGATATTTCTGTCTGGATATCTAGTTGATCCAGTGACACTGAGGAAACAACCATCCTCTTTGAATCGTATTACAGTGCAACATGTATACAGGTGGCACTAATGCTCTTTTATTCTGTGCCGTATTTCTTCCTTTGTACCCTGTCTCAATACCATATTATTTTATGGCTTTATAATAATTGCTAATATCTAGACATATATTCTTTGGAGTTGTTTTTTCAGTTATTCTTGCTCCTTTGTTTAAAAAAATATTAAAATTAGCTTAGCAATTTACCTCAAATACTATTATTTAATTACCCTGATGATTTACTCAATGTCTCAGATGGTTTACCTTTCAAAAATTGTGGTTTTCTATTTTTATTTTGATGACTTTAGTCTTCCTATTTCTCAATTATACTGCCATAGGTGATTTTTTGCATTTTTTTTTTTTTTTTGAGTTGGAGTCTCACTCTGTCGCCCAGACTGGAGTACAGTGGCCGCTCCCGGCCACCGCAGCCTCGACCTGCTGGACTCCGGCGATCCTTCTGCCTCAGCCTTCCAAGTAGCTGGATTTATTGTAGAGATGAGGTCTTGCTTGCCCAGGTGGGTCTCGAACCCGCGGGCTCAGGCAATCCACTCACCTCAGCCTCCCAAAGGCGCGGGATTACAGGCTGAGCCACGGAGCCCGGCTTGCATTTTTTTCACTTTGATGGTAACCTTTGCTACTGATCAAGGTTGCCATTGACTTGATCATTTTCTACCAATATATCATTTTAATAATTTCAAGAGATTTGTAAAGGAGAAAAGATAGTCATGGCTAGTACAGTTTCCATCATTAACCAGAAAGAAAAATTCAGCCCATGATACCTATGAGCTGGTCTGGTAGTAGCAACTAGGCTTTGGTACTACCCTGAACTTGGTGGGTCTCACAGCTAGATTTTGGTGTTCTCTTGTTGACCAGAAGCAATAAAGCCACCTTTACCATGATGGAGCAAGGCAAAAATAGCTCTACTCTCCAATCATGTCTGTACATGGACTGAGGCAAAAATATCACTACTTCCTCAGGCCTGAACACAGACCAAACATGACCATTGTTCAAGACACAAAACAACAAATATACCCCTCTTTTCACCAGCATGAATGATTGTAGCTTCTTTACCGATCTTTATAATTCAGTGCGTTGACTCAATTTTCCTTTCTTCTGAATATCAAAATGCTCAATTACAGAATTTCTTCTTGGCAGTATCTAAAACAGAGTAAAGCCTTGCTCCTATAATCCTCTCCACAACCACCTAACAAAAGCCCACATTCTAAAATAATTCTTTTTAAAACACACCTACTGAAATGCTCCACAATTCCTCATGATATAAAATTTCTCTTAAAGCAACAAAAAATAACTCAACTTATTCAACTATAGGTATGTTCCTGGTTGTTTTGGCTAAAGGGTATGACTTTAACCAATAAAAAATTTCATTTGTGAAAAGCAGCTCCATGTTGGATTTTTTTTACAGATATGAGAGAAAAATTTATAAAAAGAAATAATTTGTTATGGAGTTGATAATTTGTTTATAATTTTCCATGTTAACTATACAGCTCAAACTGTTCATATTTTATATACTTTAAAAATAATGTTTACATACAAATTTGAAAAAACTTTTTTCCTGAATATTAGTGTTGACAAAAACTATTAATTTTGTAAATAAAGGAATAAACATTTTATCAGGTTTTGCTTGGTTAATAAACTTGCATGTTTCTATCTTGTTCACATTTTTAATCAGAAGCAAATATTCACCTTTGAATGTTTTCAAGTTCATGTCCTTAGAACAGATTATTTTTAAAAAAAAAACTATGTCAATGCAAACATTAAATGATAAATAAAATGCACTATTTTTGTAAAGCTGTTTTATAGGCATTATCTAATGTATGCATATGCTCATATTAATTTAATTTATTTTCTCAACACAAGCAGTTTTCATGGGATTTATGTGCATTATACTATTTATGAAGTTTAATGTGATTCAACATAATAAAAGCATTTGCATTTCAACAGAGTTCTTCAGTAGATTTTGTGCCAAGAAGCTCACATCCCTATGTAATTCATTTGCTTCTTAGCAGTCTTTGGACAGGATATTTCATGACCTGGCCTTATTATTCGGTGGCACTTAACTCTCTCAGACACTACACATTTAAAGAATAAAAAGCCAACTGTCTCAACGATAGACAGTATCTCTACATTTTTCACTCTCTGCTGAATTATCATATAAATTGCCTTTACACACTTTTATCACACAATGAACACAAAACTCGGTCTTTCCTTTGGTCTCACAACCTGTCAGGTTAGGGTCCCAATTGCCCCATTATATACTGTTTCATAAATAAAAATCTTAGAGATTGATTTTTAAAAAAATATAAATTAACTCTAATTTGTAAGTTGAACGTCACATTCCAAAACCACTAATGACATCATTTTTTTTCTAATCTTATTTGACTCCTCTGCAGATTTTGCTATTACCCCTCCTTATAAGGATCCTTTTTCTCTTGATTTCTGCAACCCAGCTTTTACTTCCCATTTTTCTTTGTGGGTCCTTTCCTTCATTCTCCTCTGTCAGATAATCCCCTTTTACTGTCTCACTAGTGGCAAGAATCTGTGAGATCGGTAAAGGTCTCCCTACTCTTCCCTCTTCAGACCTTCCCTTAATTGGCATTCATATTTCATGGCTTTAAACCCATCTTTTGATGACCTCTGAATACCCAAGTCTTCTGCTCATCTCTCCTGAAAACTTCAGGATCAGAAATTCTGCTTTCTTCTTGACTGCCCAACCAATCTAAAAACTTTTCTTTTCTTTTTTTTTTTTTTGAGTTGGAGTCTCACTGTCACCCAGACTGGAGTGCAGTGGCTGCTCCCGGTCACCGCAGCCTCGACCTGCTGCGCTCCGGCGATCCTTCCACCTCAGCCTTCCAAGTAGCTGGAACTACAGGCGCGCTACCACGCCTGGCTAAGTTTTTGATTTATTGTAGAGATGAGGTCTCGCCAAGTTGCCCAGGTGCGTCTCGAACCCGCTGCTCAGGCAATCCACTCACCTCAGCCTCCCAACGCGAGGGATTACAGGCTGAGCCACCGAGCCCGGCAGCTTTTCTTACATCTTACATCCTAACAGTAAAAATTTGAACTTCTCCTGAAATATGTTCTTCCCCAGAGATGTCCATTCCTGTAAAAGACAACACTATCATGATACATATCTGCTTTTACTCACCATGTCTATTAAACCAGCACATCCTGTGGATCATGCATCCAAAATATGCCACAAACATAAATTCTTCTCTCGGTCTACTTGGCTACAATCTCAATAAAAGCATCAATAAATGTTCGCTAGATTGCTGTAGTAGCTTTCCAACAACTGGCCCTACTTTCCTATTGCTCTCTCACAAACTTTGTTGGATATTTTTTACTTCTAGTGTAATAATCCATTTGTGTCTTTCTTCATTCTAAAAAAAATATGGAATTTCAAATTGTGTTATTTGGGTGGGCTTCATGTTGAGCTCATTTAAAGAGAGAGGTACATTTGGCTTAATAAAAGCCAAGTATATCAAAACTCCCTAGGACAGGGTTTTTGGGGTAGGTGAATGAAACATAATTATTTACCAAAGGAATCAATTTCAAATAACATTACTTGAGTGTTAGTGCTTCAACATATGAATTTGTGGGGGAACAATTGTTCAGTCTATAATACTTTTCACACAAAATACCATTGAAATGACACAATGCATAACAAGCAAATAATTTCATAGTAGCAGAGCTTACTAGGAAGGGTACCATAAGGGATTAAAAACATTAAAATATTTCTGGATCTAAGAAAGTGGATTGCATTTGATTGATGGAAAAACAAAACAGAGTGGAGGGAACCAAAACTCAGTATAGGCAATTGAATGGAAATATAGTTTATTTTTTAAGAAAAATAGAAAAAAATATTTTCCAAATATCAGAAATAGAAAAAGTTGTAGTTATAGGTCAATTAGTAGAAATTAGTAAACTGATTAGAAGATATATAGAATACTCACCCATTTCTGGCAGACAGTTTGAATAAAATTTATTAAAAAGAAGGAACAATTTCATCTTTAAAAGCTGTAGAGATGTTTCACGGTAGAGAGACTCCATTCTGGGGATTTTATAATGAAAGAAAAAACCAAATTATCCTTTGTGTTGTTACTTGTTTCCTCTGCTCTCCCTCCTCTCACTGTTTCCTGCAACTGCTGATCCCTCCCTTGTGCTATTGTGATGAATGTTCAGGTCCTGCTTGTGAGTGAGAACATTTCTTTCTGTGATAGATCATTAAGTCTGATGGTCTCCAACTCCATCCAGTTTACTGTGAAGTCCATGATTTAGTCCTTCTTTATGGCTGTGTAATACTCCATCGTGTACATGGACCACGTTTTCTTTATCCAGCCCACTTTTGATGGGCAGTATTTTGAATATGATTTCTATTTTCACTTCTGAATATTTCTGGATGGTTGCTTGCCTAAATATATGTCCTTATGACCTGACATTAAAACATACATTTGAATGGTGCTTTGTATCAGTTAGATTTTATATTTATTTATTTAGTTATCTTATTCCATAAAAAAACACATTTCCACAAAAGCAAAAGTAAACACTCCGAATTTCACCAGGCATTTTGTGCACTGCACGTAGGAGAATATTAATGTCATAGTCCACTATAAAATAATATAAAATTCCCGGTTAGGCATTTGTCTTCTTCCAGTGTCCCCTGCTTGGGGTTATAATATTGCCTGATTTGCTGGAATAGCTCTGGTTTTTGAAAAAAATTAAGAGTATCTTCATCTACTCCTCAAGTGAACTAATTTAGACATTTAATCATATTTTTACCCCACGACATCTGGATCAAATAAATAGGAAGCAGTAGAGAGAAGGAATGGGAGCAGATTCTGTCTTTGACCTCAGCTTTCTTGGAATATTTTTTTCCCTCTCCAGCTAACAGCCATCACTATACATTTATTTGCAAGTGATGTTTATTTTAATCTAAGCCTTGAAGTTTACTTTGTTCCTAGTGTTGCAGGAGTTTTGAACTCCACTGTCAGCTGAAACCAGCAACCTCGCATTCTTGTCCCATGCTCAAAAAGATTAAGGAACACAGACAAAAGAATGAGTGAAAGAAGGAGTTTATTAAGCAACAAAGTTCTCTAGAAAAAGAGAGGGGACCCAAAATGGGTTATTTGGTGCTAGACTTTTTTTGTGGTTTTTATCTTATCTTTTCTGAGGGTGGTTCTCTTACATCTCATTCTCCCTTTACTTCCTGAGACCCAATTCTTATTGCACATGCGGGTCTTTGACCAAAATTACTCCATCTTGAATATTACCCATAAGTACCATAGAAAAGCCCACTCAGGGGGGTAACAATGAAAATGCTATGTTAATGATATTATAATAAGCCAAGGTCAAGTTAGGTAGGACATTTAGTTAAGCTACTGCGCCTGCATTTAAGCAGCAAAAAGTCCCTTTTAGCTGCACATCCTGGGTTGTCAGGATGTTCTAACCACACAAACCATATTTCCAGCCAACAATTACATAATGGGGCTGCTGCAGGGGACGTTCTCACAGGTGTTAAGTCTCCTTGGGACCCTCCCTTTCTATCTGCCTAATCAGCTTCTGCATATCTACTCTCTCACTAGATTCCATGGACCAATACAAGAAGAAAAACTAAACTATATACTCAAATTTTGTATGTATTCTCCAGTAGGGATTCTCATACTTGCAAAAATATCACAAAATCTGTCCAAAGAATAGAGACTAGATATGTAGTTAGATAGATAGATAAATAGATAGATAGATAGATAGATAGATAGATAAGGTTTCATACATAGAAAGAAACATTCTTAAAGAAAACAAATGTGGAAGCTACATTTGCAATTTACTGAAAGATTTTCTGGAACAGGGAACAAACATTTATTCCACCCTGAGGAGGAGAGTACTGGTGGTAGCACAGGAACTGCAAGAATATCGATTGGACACTTTATCTTTGTGGAGGAGGTGAAGTGTCCTAATGATGGCAAATCCATGAGCCTTACTTTGAAATAGGTACTGTGGAATGTAAAGCAGTGACTAACTGTCTACACTGAGGATTAGAGCTGAGGTTTCTGTTTTTAAAAAGTAGATACAAAACTTGTCATAATATATATACATATAATTTGTTTAAAATTCTGGATACTTTTCTTCAAGATCACCATTTTTAAACTTGAGTCTATTGAATGAAGACATCTAGATTATTCCTCAACATTAGTTGTTTATATCAAATTTATAAAAAACAGATGAACACCTTTATTAATTATTTATTAATTTAATTAATGATTTTTTAATTTAATTTTTTTATTTTAAAGATGTAGGGTACAATTCAGGGTTAATATACCAATGTTCGTTATACAGGTACCCTTGTTGATGAGGTGTTTCCTCCCTCCCCCTACAGAATCTCACTACTGTCAATTCCATTCCCCACCCTGGCAATTTCCAACTACTACCACTCCTTTTCGTATAGTGTTATGATAAGTGTTCAAGGCCCACTTATGAGTGAGAGCATGTGATACTCAGTTTTTTGTTTCTGTGACAGATCACTCAGTATTATAGAGTCTACATCCATCCAAGTTGCTGTGAAATTCATAAATTTTCCTTCTTTATGGCTGTGTAATATTTCATCATTTATATATACTATATATTTTTATCCAGTCCTCTTTCAATGGACAGCATGGTTGGTTCCATGTTTTTACTATTGTGAACAATGTTGCAATAAACATGTGTATGCAGGTTTCTTTTTCATAGAGTGATCTGAGTTCCTCTGGATATGCTGCTTCTATAACTTAAATTAATGGAATGGTGACCATTCCCAAAAGTATCAGGTGTTGGGTTACATGCATCACCCTTTCAGAATTCTCATGGTTTGCAGGATCCCAGCATTGCAGAAGAGACATGGGACATGAGAACATTGTACTGTTAATTGGGCCAAAGTCGACTACACATGTTTACCTTTTTGTTACCATCTACTAGTCGGTATTTTTTGATTCTCTCTGGTTCTGGTTTCTTACTCTCCCATTCTAATATCCATGGCTCAGTGATGCCTATGCCAGTGTGAGGTTCACATGCCTCCATTTTCACCAAATGTCACATCTGATAACCAATCCACCATGGTTTCTTTGCATTAATAAATGTGGTTATTTTATTGTGTGAGTTTTTTCTTACCCACATTCAGGAAAAAGTAAAAAAAAAAAAATATATATATATATATATGACAGTGTATGTGATATACAATTAAGTGTATTATGTGTATTTATGAAAATGAGGAGCATTTATATTTTCTGTTTATTAAAGAAAATCAGTTCCCTAATATATATGATTTCAGACATAAAATTGGTGAAAAGCAAACATCTCAATTTGCCTTTTCCTTCTTGTAGCATTCTTTCGGTGTATAGGGTGACTCACACTCCCTGAAAAAAATGTATTTAAATATGCTAACTCAGAAAAAAGGTCCATAGTCTCCTAGAACAAGAAAAGAACATTTATAGCTCCCAAAATTCCTTCACTGACTATTTGTGATATTTCACCTTTCATTTGTACTATTAATTTTCTAATTTGTTAATTTTCCACGTAAATTTCAACCAAATTGCTAGGAAAAGCAAAGTAATTATAATGGTTATTAAAATAATAATTTACTACGTAATATTAAACAATCACTTGTATCAACAGTAATTTTCACACAATATCAAAATACACACTCTAAGAATACAAGTATGTCATCAAACAGGCCATAGCAAAAACAGTATAGTGCAAAAAATTAAAAGACTCACTACTGATAAGCAATGAAATTAAAATAAAAATTCGCAAACTCTTCTTTTGTCAGAATTACATAAGGAAAGAAAACTGATTCTCCACTGATTAGATAAAATATTTTCTTTTATAATATCTCATGATATAAAATTAAACATTTTTTTCTTTTTAGTTTGCCAACATACAGAAAATTAACCAGTGGGGGAAAAATATTTTTTACATGATGTATTTTAGTAGTACCACTTCACGATGTATTTTAGTAGTACCACTTCAAATAATTATTTTCAGTCTAGGATACAATAAGTTTTATTCTCTCTTTATATGAATTTTTTCCTTACCCAAATGAATGTACATGAGGTGCCATTCTAAGCAAAAATATTCCTTACTTAGGCAGCATTGTCCCAATTCTTATTTTTATTTGATCAGAGAGCCAAAATATTGGTTGTGAACAAGTTTCAACCCATTTAGGTAATCAGAGGCATCTTTCTTATGTAGAAGTATTCTTGAATGCAGAGAACATACAATAGTATTTATATAAATATTTATATCAAGCAACACTCTTTAAGATTTTATCTTTAAATTTCTACTCACTGCACAATTGTGGAAAAACTTAAAAAGATTATAGCTAAAATAAATCATACAGTGACTTATTTTTGTTTCATTTTCTACCTTCCAAATTTTCTTGTATCTAAATCTATATGTTCAATTCTGGTCTTGAATGAGGTACCACTTTCTGGTTTCAAACCCTTATTTTTATAATTTTAGGCTTGTGGTCAAAGTTTGTCCCTTATTCCTTAAATCCTCTGAATGATTCTTTAAGATAAAAAGTATTGGTTTACAAATCTGTAAGCCCTCTTAGTGAGATCTGTGAAAGCAAGTGATGTTTTATTTATTTGGACTTTCCCCATACATATCTTTGTGTCTGGCAGTGAAGTCAATGCTATTTCAAAACATTAAAAGGAGAATGTATGTATAGTACCTTTTTGCAGGCATGGGTTAGCGAGCTTTTCTGCATTGCTATCACTTTTAGCTCCCTCTCTAATGTAGATTTATCCTTAATGGGGATTTTAAGTCTTTATTAATCTTAAAAAGCTTGATTTTAATAAATAAAACATATTTACCTTAAAAAATGTTTTATTGACAACATAGTTGTAAGTATTTTGGGAGTACATGTGATATTTTGAAACATATATATATATAATGTATAATGTTCAAATGAGGAAAATTGGCATATCCACCACTTCAAACATTTATCTTTCCTTTGTGTTGGGGACATTAATATTCTCTTGTGGTTATTTAAAAATATACGATAAATTATTGTTAATGATAATTTTCTACTTTACTACCACATCCTAAAGATTATTCTTTCTTTCTTTCTTTTTTTTTTTTTTTGAGTTGGAGTCTCACTCTGTCGCCCAGACTGGAGTGCAGAGGCCGCTCCCGGCCACTGCAGCCTCGACCTGCTGGGCTCCGGCGATCCTTCCGCCTCAGCCTTCCAAGTAGCTGGAACTACAGGCGCGCGCTACCACGCCTGGCTAATTTTTTGATTTATTGTAGAG
>CAUYQG010144396.1:0-11314 GCA_963574415.1 Tarsius wallacei | reverse complement strand
CCCTCCCCGCGCAGTTTCCTCAACTGCCAATCCCCCCGCCCCACCCCCCACCCCCACAGACAGTGTCCTACTACTTTCTCAGAGTATTATAATTGTTCAAGGTCCGCTTATGAGTGAGAACATACAGTACTCTGTTCTTAGTTTCTGTGATAGGTCACTGAGTATGATTGACTCCAAATCCATCCAAGTTGAGTGAAGTCCATATGTTTGTCCTTCTTTATGACTGCATAACATTCCATTGTGTATATGTATCACATTTTTTTTATCCAGTCCAGCTTCAATGGGCAACATAGTTGGTTCCATATTTTGCTATTGTGAATAGAACTGCAACAAACATACGTGTGCAGGTATTTTTTTTGTAGAATGATTTGAGTTCCTCCCCAATAGGGGAATTGCTGGGTCATATGGAAGGTCCATTTCTAGTTCTTTCAGAAATTTTCACACTGTCTTCTAAAGAGGTTGCACTAGTTTGCATTCCCACCAGCAGTGTAGAAGCATTCCTTTTCCTCCGCATCCTCGCCAGCATCTGTTTTAATGATGGCCATTCCTAGTGGGGTTAGGTGGTATCTCAAAGTGGTTTTGATTTGCATTTCTCTGATGATGAGTGAGGCTGAGCACTTTTTCATGTGTCTGTTGGTTGCCTATATATCTTCTTTTGAGAAGTGTCTATTCATGTCTTTTGCCCACTTTTTAAATGAGCTGTTTATTTTTTTCCTGTCTGCACATTTGAGTTCCTTAAGATCCTAGATGTTAAGCCTTTGTCAGATATACACTTGGCAAATATATTTTCCCATTCTGTGGGCTGTCTCCCTGCTGTCTTGATGGTTTCTTTTGCTTTGCAGAAGCTTGTTAGTTTGATGAGGTCCCACTTGTCTATCTTATTTCTTATGGTATTGGCCTTTAGGGTTCTGAATAGGAATTGGTTGCCAGTTCCAATTTCCATACGGGATGTTTCCTGCATTTTCTAAGATTCTTATAGTTTGAGGTTTTATGTTTAGGTCTTTGATCCATTTAGAGTTAATTTTTGTGTATGGTGATAGGTACGGGTCCTATTTCAATCTTCTGCATGTGATCAGCCAGCTTTCCCAGCACCATTTACTGAATAGGTTCTCCTTTCCTCAGTCGTTGGTAGAGGCTTTGCCAAAAATGAGTTGGTTGAGAAATTGAGGCTTTGCTTCTGGAATCTCTATCCTGTTCCATTGCTTTGATTGCCTGTCCTTGTACCAATACCAGGCTGTTTTGATTATTGTAGCCTTATAGTAAAGTTTGAAGTCTGGAAGTGTGATACCTCCTGCTTTGTTTCTTTTGATAAGGATTGCCTTGACTCTTCTTGATAATTTATGTTTCCATATGAATATCTTTATTGTCATTTCCAACCATGCTGCCCACTGAAACTGAACTGGATAAAAAAAATGAGGTACATATACACAATGGAGTATTATGCAGTCATTAAGGACAGACAAATGGACTTCATAGCAACTTGGATGGATTTAGAGTCTATCATACTCAGTGATCTATCACAGAAACAAAGAACAGAGTACCATATATTCTCACTCATAAGCAGACCTTGAACAATTGTCATAATACTATAAGAAAGGGACTGGCAGTAGTGGCAAAATGCGGGGGCGTGGGGGGAGTGGCACACCTCATCAACAATGCTACCTACACGAACATTTGTATACCTAACCCTGAATCGTGCCCAACATCTTTAAAATAAAAAATTTAAAAGTTAAAAAAAGATTTAAAAAAAAAGAATAATTAAAGAAAGCAAGCTGCTTGTCTACCGGAATGTTTGCAGGGTAAGAAATTTTCCCCAGAACTTATTTTAAAAGGACACTAAGAGACAAAAATAAAACTATTGCTGATGATTTCCCATGAATTGGTCTCCTTCACTGAAATATATTTACTTAGTATATAATATACTAATAATATAATATGTATACAAAATATGTAAATACAGCAGCCTAAAGACAAAATAAGCAATACTTTAAAAATATCTTCACTTTCTGTATTAACAGGGAAAAGTCTTTTGTAAACAATATGATTGAATGTGCTTTATTTTTTAACCTCTTGGTATTCCATTGATGGCACACTATTCAAGGTCATAGCTCTGTGTTCAGTTAATTTGATTTTTAGTTTTTGTAGCTATCATAGCTGCAAAGGCAAGTTGATCTTTATGGAAGAAGAGTATCATTGACTCCATTTACTTAATGCAGACTTTCATTTTGTAATCCCAGTTGCTAAATATTGAAAAGAGTTAATTGAAATTTGGCAAGTAAATTTTGATCTTCTCTGATAGGGGAATAATCAACTGTGCTTGCAAACATGTCAAAAAGTATAGAAATTTTATGATATTGTCAAAGACAATGAAGTTTCATGGAAATTCTTCCTTTGGGAGATGTTGTAATAAGTTAGAAAATTGAAACTTGATTTTTAAAGTGACCAGATATCAGAGTTTTTACAGATGGCATGTATCTTTTCAGCAACAAAGTCATTCAGGAATGAAAAAAAAATTTTAAAGCCTTGTGCTATATAAAGTATAAAGCCTTGTGCTATATAAAGTATAAAAAATACTTTATATAGCACAAGTTATTTTCTTTTCTTTCTTTCTTTTTTTTTTTTTTTGCATTGCACGCTCACAGCCACCCCAGCGTTGGCCTGCTGGGCTCTGGCAATCCATTCCAGCGTTGACTTGCTGGGCTCTGGTGATCCATCCACCTCAGCCTTCCAAATAGCTGGAACTACAGGCGCACACTACCATGCCCAGGTAATTTTTTTGATTTCTTGTAGAGATGAGGTCTCATCAAGTTGCCTTGGCTGGTCTCGAACCCGCAGGTTCAGGCAATTCACTTGTCTCGGCCTCCCAAAGTGCTGGGATTACAGGCTGAGCCACCAAGCCCGGCCGCACAAGTTATTTTCAACAGCAACTAGTTTCTTGTTCTTTGCAAAAACCAACTTAATATTAACATGACAGATTACATGTATGTGTTTGTGTCTTTAAATGCTTGCTAGGCAGCAACTACTGACAGTTACTTGTCATCATTGTAAAGGTCAGCAAATTATCAATCATTTTATTTTAAAAGTAGATAAGTATAATTTAAACTACATTTTTGTGCTTTGTTGCAGTTAAACAATGAACCTCAGTGGGAAACAAAATATATCATGCTCATACCATATCACAATATATCATATTGTAAAAATTCTACCATTATACATGGCAACATCACATATCTGAGTATGTATAAACCACACTCTGTCACAATAGGTTGAAAGCAAACAACTAATAAAGTCACTTCTGTAGCCAGACTCTGGGCTTTTCTCAGGACACAATGTGACACTTGGATATCTAGCTGACGAACCAAGCATGAAAGTTATTTATCAATCATTAGCAAACCTCATTGTTTTCCATTTTTAGATAGAATGTTGTTACTGGACGTTCAAATACTTTCCTCTAGCACCCAGCAGGGTCACTTGGCACACCCCTGAAAGGTGCATTCTGAACTTTGGAGACAAGGGATCTACAGCAGGCCTGGGTAGGAGGCAGATAACTTAAGAAGGCCAACATCATGAGCTTGTCGGATCGCTGGTGCCACAATTCTAACTTTTCTTAGCTTTTATGTTCCCCAGAACTGCCTTTGTTACCATCTATTTTGTGCCTCACTGAAGAGCCCTGGCTCTGGCAGTTAACAGACCTCGTTTCTACACATGAAACCTATAAATGCCTAAATCTTACTGGTAGCTTCCTGCATCCATACTGTGACATTGGTCTTCCTCAGCAGTGACGCAACAGGTCTAACAGACTAAATGTGATCACATGAAATGACATCAGCGATCACAACCAGGAGAACTCCTTTGAAAGTTTTACAATTGTGCATTTTGAAAATTGCAAATTCCTCCCCAAAGTGGCTAAAATCGGTAATTAGCCTTTGTGGAGTGCCTAATACAATGCCACCATCGCAAGGGGGCTTACTATGTGATTTCTGGGTGTTGACGCATTTAACATTAATGAGTACCAACACCAAAAAGCAGACACTGAGCTGTTCTAGACTGCTTTTATAATGGCAGTCAGCAATGTTTGATGCATGCACTAAAAAAATGGACTTTACATCCCAAAGCTACATACACAGTCTTACCAACTTGTACATTTTGAGACCACTCTGCTTTTCTAATAAACTGATCATTCAGCTTCTCATAATGGAATGATTTGCTAGAGGAAATCTTTAAACGCCCTTCTCCAAGTTTACAAGTGATATTTTGCCTCTGTAAGAAATCACATTTATGTATTCCTCTAAATTGGTATACTGACAATAGGGTTTCCCAAGCTCAGTGACACTAATGACATTTAGGCCAGATAATTCGTTATTCTGTGCATTTTAAGACATATCTCTCTGGTAGCAGCATTCTTAGCCACTACCCTTTAGATACTAATTGTACCTCCTCCCTAGTTATAACAGCCAAAATGCCAAATATTCCCTAGAGAACAAAAACATCCTTTGTTGTGAACCATGGATATAGACTTGTAGAATTGAAGAGCATGCCTACACAGCTAATCACAAAAAAATTGCATAAAATAGCAATAATAATTATTCCTTGTTTTTTCCTACATAAGAACCTGCTTCACAGGTTTGAAACTCACTCTGGGTTGTGAGTATATATTAGAGCTTTCTTTCGAGGTTATAGTAAGCATTTTCTCAATTATTTGCCTTTGCTTGGATTTCCCCCTCTTCATTTTCAAGGCCTTTGTTTTGAAACTTCTTTGTTGGCCTGTGTATCCAGCATGGAGTAACTGCCAGGGGTACAAGAGCCTCCTAGAGTTGTGAGTTTGAGGCCTGAATTCGCTTTATGATCACCTGGAACATCTTATTAAAAGGCAGGTTCTAATTCTCAATGTTTGGGATAAGGCCTGAGATTCTGTATTTTTAACACCCAAGCAAATGATCCTGGGACTACACCGACAGTAGCAGAGTCCTGGCATGCTAGCAGTAGAACTGAGCATGCATATAATCAGATGTTGCCCCTGCCTTATTATAACCGTTACTATGCTCCCATGAAAGAAATTTTCT
Organism: Tarsius wallacei; assembly: GCA_963574415.1. NCBI lineage: Eukaryota > Metazoa > Chordata > Mammalia > Primates > Tarsiidae > Tarsius > Tarsius wallacei. The sequence continues at coordinate 6,251 of CAUYQG010144396.1, read as the reverse complement.
CTGTTGCTTTTGAAGTACCAATTACTAACTTACTTCCATTCTATCAATAAAAGAAATACCTTGCTTCAGAGAGGACTGAAAGGGACAGTGATTCATACCTTTGTCTTCACATTAGAATCACCTGGGAGCTTTCTAAAAGTCCTGATGCCCAGGGCACACGCCAGACCAATTAAATCAGAATCTCTGGGGTTGGGACCCAGGCATCTGTTTATTTTAAAGCCCTCCTGGAGATTTCAAAAAGCAGTAAGGTTTGAGAATCACTGCTCAGCTCCTTTCTACTCAAATTATGATTGATGGACCAGCTTCATAGGCATCACCTGTTTGTCAGAAGTGAAAAATATCAAGTCCCAGTTCTGATGCACTAAACCAAATTCTGCATTTTATTAAAATCCCAGGTGATTCCTATGTACAATAAAGTATAGAAAAGCACTGCATTAGATGTTTAAAATGAATTAAAATTAGTTTTTAAAATTCGTATTTTACTGGGAAGAGCACTTAACATGAGATTTATTCTCCTAACAAATTTTAAGTGTACAATACATTATTGTTGACTATAGATATAATGCTGCATAGCAGATCTTTAGAGCTTATTCATCTTACTTATCTGAAACTTTATGCCTGTTGATAATAACTCCCCATTTTCTCTCCCCAGAGTCCCTGGTAACTACCATTCCAGTCTTCAATTTTATGAAGTTGACTATTTTAGATACTTCATATAAGTGGAATCATACAATAATTGTCTTTCTGTGACTGTCTTATTTCACTTAGCATAATGTCCTCAAAGTTTACCACATTTTCTCATGTTGCAGAATTTTCTTCTTTTATAGGCTGGATAGTATTCTTTTATATGCATGTATACACATTCTTTATCCATTCATCTTCCCATGGACATTTAGGTTGTTTCCATATTTTAGCTATCGTGAATAGTGCTGCAATAAGCATTATATGTGTGCCAATATCTCTTTGAAATTCTGATGTCAATTATTTTGGATATATACCCACTAGTGAGATTGCTGCATTATATGGTAGTTCTATTTTAAATATTTTTTTCTGTGCTTCGCCAAGATACTGTATTCTTTCACCTGGATTTCCTAGTTCTTGTGAAGGTATTTTCACTTCTGGATGGTTGTTCAAATTGATGTTTCTGTAAGGGGATGAACACTGGAAACTCTTATTCTTCCATCTTGCTAACATCACTCTTAAAGATAATCTTTTAAACAAATTGCTAGAAACAAGATATCAACATCCCCAAAAATGAACTAGACAGAGACCTTACACCTTTAACAAAAATTAACTTAAAATTTATCATAGACCTAAATATAAAATACATAACTTACTTCTGAAAACTTGTAGATGATAGAATAAGAGAAAAATCTATGCAACCTTCAGTATGGCAATGATATTTTAACACAACAACAAAGGTAGGATCCATGAAAGAAATAGTTGATAAGATGGGATTTTTTTAAAAGTAAACACTTCTTACGTGAAAAAGATAATATGAAGAGAATGAAAAGATGAGCCACAGACTAGGGGAAAATATTTGCAAAAGACATGAGATAAAGGACTCTTCCAAAGTATATAAGAAACTCTTAAAACTCAACAATAAGAAAATATACAACCTGTTTTAAAAATGATAAAAAGTGTGAACAGACATGTCACCAAAGAAGATATACAGATGACAAACGAACCTATTAAAAGTTGTTCAATATCAAATGTCATTAGGAAATTGCAAATTAAAACAATGAGATACCACTACACACCTATTAGAATGACCAAAATCCAACACTGTGACTACACCAAATATTGGTGAGTTTGCGGGGAGAAACTCTCATTCATTGCTGGTTGGAATGTAAAAAGGTACAGCCCCTTTGGAAGACAGTGTGGCAGTGTCTTACAAAATTAAACATATTCTTATTATACAATCCAGTGATTGTGCTCCTTGGAGTAAGCAATTGCTCTCCCAAATGAGTTGAAAACATGTCTTCACAGAAACCTTCATACAGATGTTTAAACAGCTTTATTCATAATTACGGAATCATGGAAGCAACCACAATGCCCTTCAGTAAGTTGATGAATAAATAAACTGTGGTACATTCTGACAATGGAATATTTTTCAGTGTTTAAAATAAATGAGTTTTAAAGCTATGCAAAGACATAAAGGAGCCTTAAATAAATATTATAAGTAAAAGTAGTTTATCTGAAAAGGCTACATATGTATTCCAACCATATGACATTTTATAAAAGGGAAAACTACAGAGACAATAAAAAGGTCAGGAATTGCTAGGAGTTAGAAGAGGAAATGGATAAATTGTGAAAAAACAGAGGATTTTTAGGACAGTGAAACTATTCTGTAAGATAATATAATCGTAGATGCAGATCCTTACAGATTTTTCAAAATCCATAGAATGTATACCAAGAGAGAACCCTGACGTAAACTATGGACTTTGGGTGACAATGATGTGTCAGTGTGTGTTAATGAAATGTTGCAAATGTGCCACTCTGGGTATGAGACATTGAAGTGGGAAGGCTGAGCAAGTGTGTGGATGCACCTTCTACTAAATTTTGCTGTGCAACTAAAACTGCTCTAAAAATAAAGTTCATTAATAAAAAAATCATTCTGGCTTCCATGAAGAATAAACCATGAGAGATAAATAATGGAAAAAGAGAAACTGTTATAATTCACAAAATAAATGATGATGTATTGGATAAAAATGATAGCAGTAGAGATGGTAAGAAGAGGTCATATTTTAGATATATTTTGTCAAGATTTGCTGCTGGCTTAGATGTAGAATGTAAAAAGAGTGAAAGATGTTTCTGTGTTTTTTGATTCAGACAACTGTAAGAAAGAATGAGTCATATACTGAGATGCAGAAGAGTAAAAAAGTCATTCATCTGTTTAAAAAATAGTTGCAGGTTATGCATCTGACAAGACCTAGCATTCAGATCTACAAGGAACTCAAATGAACTGAAAGGAAAAAAAATGAACAGCCCCATTAAAAAGTGGGCAAAGGACATGAACAGAGACTTATCAAAGGACGCACACAAGCAGCCAACAGACACATGAAAAAATGCTCAGCTTCACTAACCATCAGATAAATTCAAATAAGAACTATAGTGAGATACCACCTAATTCCGATGAGGATGACTATCATCAAGTCAAAAAACAAAAGGTGCTGGCAGAACTGCAAAGAAAAGGAGATTCTGCTACACTGTTGGTGGGAATGTAAACTAGTCCAAACTCTGTGGAAAACAGTGTGGCGTTTTCTCAAAGAACTAAAAATTGAGCTTCCATACAATACAGCAATACCTCTCCTGGGAATATACCCAGAGGAACATAAGTCACTCTGCCCAAAAGATACCTTTATACATGTTTATTGCTGCACTATTCAAAATAGCAAAAACATGGAACCAACCCTGCTGCCCATCAAAAGTGGACTGAATAAAGAAAACGTGGTATACATATACGATGGAATATTATGCAGTTATAAGGAAAAACAAAATCATGACCTTCGCAGCAACGTGGATGCAGTTGTAGACCATTATACTAAGGGAACTATCACAGTAACAAACAACTGAACACCGCATGTTCTCACTCATAAGGGGGCACTGAACACTAGTCACATTAGCACAAGGGTGGGATAGACAGTTGCAGGGTACAGGTAGGGGAGAGAGGGAGGGAGGAGGAAAAGGGGCGTGTGGCAACACAAGGGGTACCTGGTCACCACCAGGGGGAGAGAGGGCCAGCTAGAAGCCCAACTTCACCTGCATGCAGCCTACTTATGTTGCAAACCCGCATTTGTACCCTGCAACACTAAAATAAAAATAAAAATATACATCAGTAATGCAGTAATGCATTGGTCTCCTAAATCCTTGGAAAAACAATTTATTTTGGCTTTCCTTTTTTTCAACAAGGAAAGGCTTCAAAGTGCATAGTGAACAACCCTCATCTACCTCTCAGTTTTATCAAGAACCAATTCTGTTTACATACAACAAATGTTAAAACATCTATGCTTAGTTCTAGTCTGGATTTACATTAAAACCATACTTAATACCAATGCAGCTGTCAATATCTGCTCCGATCCTATCCACTTCCAATCCCTATAAGCCCTAAGCAGCCCTCTAAGCCACTTAATTATCTTATACAACTTGAAATCTTAAAAATGAAAAACAGAGAGATAGAGACGGGAAAAAGAGGAGAAAGGGAAATTAGTAGGTAGTTGGTAGATAGCCCTCACTCCACTCCTCTCCAGGTTTTATTGTCTATTCCATTTCATATCTCCTCTCAAGTTTTATGTCAAATGGTCAATATATTCTAAAGGCATCGGGGTTGTATGTAAATATAATAATTGAGGTAGGGAAGAGGGTAAGGATATGGGAAAGGTTATTTGTGAAGTGATACTGTGAGCAGAAATGTGGAGGAGGGAAGAAAAAATATATTCATTAAAAAAAACACTGCATGATTCCACTTACACGAAGTACATAGAGTAGTCAAATTCATAGAAACTGAAAGGAAAATGGTGGTTACCAGGGGCTGAGGGGAAGGAAAATTGCAGAGCTGTTGTTTAATGGGTACAGAGTTTCAGTTTTGAAATATGAGTTCTGGAGATTCGTTGCACAAAACTATGAATGATCTAATATTACTTAACTGTACACTTTAAACAAGGTTAAGATAGGAAATTTTGTATTATGTGTAGTTTACCAAAATTAAAGTTTTTTCCTAAATGTAAAAAAAAAACCAACTACACATGATTAAAATTAACTATGGGTTAGAAATATTTTGCTTAATCACAGTATTTGGGAGAAATCATCAATATATCAAATAAAGAGCAGAAAAGGGCAATCCCCATCCATGCTTCTTTGATTAGTTCACTGATGTGCAATATGAAATTGGAAATGGGAAACAGACCCACCAGCATACAAGGCAGCCTAGTGAGGTGGAAGTATCAGTGAACTAGAAGTCAATAGTCCTTGGTTCTTGCTGTCTGTTTGATTCTGGGAAAGTTATTTCTCCGTGTTGAGACTTAGCTTTTTAATTCACAAAATAAAAAAAGTTGAAATAAATGATGCTTGAGGTCTTTTAGTTCCAAAATTTTATAATTACTTGATAAGTAAATGTATTTTATTCTATGTTTTGCATAATTTCACTGGTTTATTTTTAAATATTAATTTTTCCATTGCAGAAGTTAGGCTCATCTGATGAGAATTTCATTAGTAAATGGAATGAATGAAATACTTTTAGACTTGTTTTTCATGCATTTCTATAATTAGTAATAGTGTGTGCTCCTGAAATGAAGATGGAAAAGGACTTCCTCTCTCCCCACTCCCCCATCTTTTCCTCCCTTCCTCTTTCCCTCCCTTCCTCTCTCTCACATGCTCTTTCTCATGCACACACACACACACACACACACACATACCTCTACCTTCACCGCCCATCTCATGCCTGATTATTTCTAGCAACTAGAAGCCAATCTCAGCATATATATCAGTCATGATCAAAGATATTTTCTATTTGTGTGCCATCATGCTGCCCAAGGATCAAGACAAATGAAGCAAGTCAGCAAGAATGTACCAAATGCCTGTGTGAGCACGACCTATGCCAGAAGATATGAAAGACAAATATGCCAACAGTACTTCCTCTTCAGGAGCTTGTATACAAACTGAATTATATAAACGTCAGCCCAAGGCTCTTCTGTATCTGATCCCACTGCGACTCTCTTTAAGCAGGTGATGACCACAAGGGTGCCAATGTCTCTGAAGACTATGGTAGACCCTGTTCAGAGGGAGAAACAATGTTCTTATCTCTATATGCCTTGTGCAGAGACATTCATTCATCATAAGCAACTTGCTGCCACACTGTGTCAGATTATTAGCTTGAGATATGGTAGGATCAATTTCGTATCATCTGGAGCTGAAAACTGAGCAACCTACCTTTCACAGAAGAAACAGTGGCCCAGTACTCAGAGCTTTAAATCAAATGTCTGTTATTCTTTGGAGCATTTTCATACAAAATATAAGCATCATATAATGCCAAGTTTCTTCACTGATGCACATGGAATAATGCCCATGCCTCACTGGCAATGGCGTAGGTAGAAATGGTTGTTAAAATTTATTGCTGGAGTTCCAGTAAGATGGCAACGGCACAGGTGGGACTGTGAGATTCTCCAAAAGTGAGTTCCCATGAAGAATCTTGGGGGGGGGGGCGGCCCGCGCGCCGGGGCGGGGGGGGGGGGGGGGGGGGGGGCGGGGGGGGG
>CAUYQG010144390.1:0-18910 GCA_963574415.1 Tarsius wallacei | reverse complement strand
TGGCGTCTCACTCCGTCGCCCAGACTGGAGTGCAGTGGCCGCTTCCGGCCACCGCAGCCTCGACCTGCTGGGCTCCGGCGATCCTTCCGCCTCAGCCTTCCGAGTAGCTGGAACTACAGGCACGCGCTACCACGCCCGGCTAATTTTTTTGATTTACTGTAGAGATGAGGTTTCGCCTGCCCAGGCGAGTCTCGAACCCGCCGGCTCAGGCAATTCACTCACCTCAGCCTCCCTAGGCGCGGGATTACAGGCTGAGCCACCAAGCCCGGCCTCTTCATCTTCTTAACAGGATCTTTTGGTGTCAAATCTATGAACTCTTCACTTAGCCCTAAGTCTCAAAGATATTCTCTTATTTTTTTCTAAAAGTTTTAGAATTTTTTTAGTCTGTATCTCACTTGTTTAACCAATTTTGTACTGACAAACAAGTTGAGCCCTTTTAAGTTGTTTTTCTCTTTGAAACATATAGGATGAACATACATATATGTATATATGTGTAGATATATAATTGCATTCTTGCCCAATTTATTTCTTAAGTTAAATTCCAGTAAGTCAGGATGAAGCCAAAGAATATGACGGGATGCCTGCACACCCTCTTAAATAATGGAAAATATACACTTTAACCTTAATCGTCTTACAAGCAAAATTGGTAGCTCATAATAATAATGGACAAAACATATGATCAGAAAATTCACAAAAGAGTAAAACAGTAGGTTAGAACTTTATATTTTACATTTAAGTTTGCAATTCATATTCATTTTGGGCTAGTTTTGTATAAGGTGTGAGGTTTCAGTTGAGTGTCCTACCACCTGCCATACCCCCACACAGATTTCCACTAACTCCAGCACTATTTGAAGACGGGACCATCCTTCCTTCATTACATTGCTTCTGCACTTTTGTCAAAAATTAATTACATAATTATGTGGGTCTATTTTTGATTTCTCTATTCTGTTTCACCAATCTGTGTATCTGTTTCTCTACCAATAACACCAGTCTTTATTGTTGTAGTTATATAGTAAAACTTAACATTGCATATAGAGATTTATTCAAATTTTTTTCAAAGGTGTTTTAGCTATCCTAGGTCCTTTGTATTTCTATATAAATTTTAGAATCTTCCTGTCTAGGCCTATTATCAGCATTTTGTAATATTCAGCATTCGTTTTTATACATATTTATTAAGTTTGTACCTAAATATACATTCAGTATTACAAAGGTTAAGTAACCTCTCCATATTTACATTGCTGGTGTATTAATTGTCCAGGGCTGTCTAGAAAATTATCATATACTGCATGGCTTAAATAACAAAAACTCATTCTTTCTAAATTCTGGAGGCTAAAAGTCCAGGATCAAGGTGTTGGCAAGGTTGATTTTTTTCTGAGGGCTCTCTCTTTTGTAAGTAGATGACCACTTTCTTCCTGTGTCTTCTTCACATGGTTTTCTCTCTGTAGTCTGTATCCAAATTTTCTCTACCTATAAGGACACCAGTAATAGTCAATGAAGGCAAACCCTAATAAACTCATTTCAGCTTAATTATCTCTTTCAAGATTCTGTCTCTAAATCACATTCTGAGGTGTAAGGGGTGGCTTAAACATACAAATTTTGGAGACATAATACAGGACATAACAACAAAAATTATCTGAGTCTTTAATTTGTATTAAACATTATATTAATTATAACAAAGCATAGTACAACTAAAGTATTTCTTTAGGGACAGATGATTTGTCCTTCTGGTGTTACATGCTTATTTGCCTTTGTAATCAGTAATAGACTTTCTGTCAGATTTGTAAGAGAAAAATATTAGCATCTCCGGGACTGAAGTGATGAGATGTGCTTGACTGAAACACTGTGTTATGAACATGTTTGCTGCATTGCCAGGAAAAGAGAAAAATTCTGGCAAGGTGAACCCCATAAAGGAATAGCTTGCAATAGCTGCAGGTTGGGTATTAGAGAAGGCTGCCAGGCTTTTGCCATTTGACTCTAGTCTGTCCAGGTTTCCACTTTCAACTGGTTCTGAGATAAAACAAAATGTGGCTGGAATTCAGAATACGTAGGCCTAGATGTACCAGTTTCTCTTGAGAGCAATCTGGAAAGATTTAGTCTTTGAAGTAAATACAGGGGATAAATGGCTTCCCAAAGGTGATAATAGGGTCTGCTGGGGCTATAAAGAAAAGCTCTCTAGATTCCCCACACATAAAACAGCCACTAGTGGCTTGATTTGCCCAATATTGTATTTGGAGTAGATGATTTAAAAGCTTGAGGGGATTAATTAAGTGTTGCATCTTCTTTACAGGAATAATTGATATACAGAAAATGTTTCTTAAGATCCCACTTTGCTATAAAAGAGAAACATCTGGGGAGGTGCCTTCTTCACTAATAACCTCAGTGATTGGGTCTCTTAACAGACAGTGAAGGAACCATATGATCTGAGTCTTCAGGCAGGATACAATAACCCTGCTTCTCGCTACCATCAACCAAGGTATCATACATGTGAGTATGGTGACATATTCAGCATATGCAAAAAGAGGGTATCTGGAAACTTCTCTATAAGCTATTTGGAGAGAGGCAGTGGAAAGAATAGAAAGAATATCAGCAGTTCACAGCTTTGGAGGTGTGCACAGATCTCAGCCTGAAGTTGTTAGCACTTGAGAAAAAAATGTGGGCCTGCATACCTAAGACCTTCTGTACTCAGTGATATGAATATGGAGACCCTCCCATATGCCTCCTCTATTTTCTAGGAGATGAACAGAGAGGCAGTTCTTATTCTACCACATTTTTTTTTTAATGAGACAGAGATGGATTATAGTTGTAAATTGCTGAAGTTTATCTGATTTTCTACATGTTCAATTATAGATTCTTCCTCTTGTCCTATCTTCAGTGTTTGTAACCTCTTTCTTTCCCTATAATTTTTCCTTCGTTTTTGTCTCTTCCTTCATGGTCTTTCTTCTTTGAAACCAAGAGCAGCTCCTAGAAGAAGACATGTGACTTTCCCACAGCATGAAATAGGGTGATTCTGATTCCCTATTATTGCTGCATCACAAGGTATACCTACATGGAATTCTTAGCAATAGCAAAGGAGAAATTTTAAGTTGAAGGTTATTGGCACGATAGAATAAATCTTTCTACTTTGGATATGGTTTCTCTGTAATGATACGTTGTTTGCACTACAAATTCTTTTAAAAGAGAGAACTCCTCACAAAATTGTGGTATGGCAAGAGACTGTGTTAAAGAAGATCACTGCTGAGAAGTCTGAGGGGTAAGAATGCAGACAGATGAATGAAGTTGTGTGTAAAACACAGAAGGGGAGGAGTATGCTTGATTATGTTTGCATCTAGTAACTGAAAAATACACATCACTCATTCCATGCACATTAGGCTTTAAATTCTAGTTTATGTCTCTCACTACTAGTTATAGAGTATGGATACTGAAAAGTGATTCTGTCAATTTTCTGTTTCTCAGAGTCAAGCTAAAAGGGATTAGTCATCACCTCACGTCCAGGTGCCTGGCACCTCTTTACTGCTGGAAATGATTACAGTTAAATCTGTTCCATACCGGTACAAGGTAAAAGGATAGTTTTCTTTGGGGACATCTTAAGGATAGTGGCTTACACTGACAAAATAACAACCAAGAGGCATATTTGAATGAGACCATTTTAAAAATTTGAGATAAAAATAGTTTGAGGGAACTGTTTTTGTGTGTGACAAAAAAGAAAGCAGGACATGGAATTGCTCTAATTCAGCTATATAACAACTCTTGATTTCCACACAAGTAAACTTGTATCCCTCTCAGACACCTGCTTTTGAGTAAATGACTTCACTCTTCTCCCACTTGCTCTAGTTCAGCAATCTAGGTTCAATCTCATTTTATTGTTCCCTTACTCCCATTTCCAATGCATCAGCAAGCCTTGGCACTACCTCACAAATGTATCCTTATCTGTTTCTTTATTTTTTCTTTTTTAAATTGACACTGCTTCTTCCCTCATAGAAATCACCATCACTCTTCGTTTGGATTATTTCAATAGTGTTCTAACTAATCTCCTTTCTTATCTCTTGCTTGATTATTCTTCACATAGTGGTCCGTTTCAAAATGCAGATTAGAACATGATACCACCTCATTCTACACTGTGATTTATAAAACTCTCCAGTGTGTTGTTTCATTGCATTTGTAGCAAAATCTACACAAAACAAAAATTTTATGGTGGTTTATAAGGCTCTATGGGACCTGATTACTACTGGGTCTCTGACATCTTTTATCATTCCTTTTCTGTTTGTTTATAAAACTCCAGACATACCGATTTTCCCCTCTCAGTGGCACAATCTTCCTCTAGATCTTCATATGGTTGGCTTACTCAGATTTCAAATCAAATATCACCTCTTCATCGGAGCAGTCCCAGACCACCCAAGCTTCTAAACTGTATGCAAACCATCCCAATCAATCTCCATTAAATAATCCTATTTTATTTTTAAAGTTGTACTTATATTTATCTAAAATTATCTTATTTATTTTTTAACTTAATTTATGCTTTATAAGATTAGGGATTTTATCTTATTATCATTTCATTCCAGAGATTAAAATGTCATGGCTGTCACATGATGGGTGCTCAAAAATATTAGGTGAATTAATGAATGTGTATATATCACCTGTTAGGTATTTGGCAAGGTGTTGAACAAGGCATAAAAAAGATAGTCTGTGACTGAGGAATAAAAGGAAGGAGACCAGGAAAATAGTTGTTTAAATGCAAATGATGAACTTGAAGTGAGAGAGATCAGTTTCTAGGGAGTTACTTTAGTGGGCCTACAGAGAAATAATGGGGAATGATAAAAATACTACATGGAAATAAGGAGGGAAAACAAAATTTTCTACTGAAGGAGAAACATTATTATGAGCCATATCTGTGTAGTGCCTAGTCATTTATTCAAGTCCAAAGGCCTATGATTGTCTAACTTCTAATTGTCTAACTCTAGTCTAATTAGTTTAGGTTGTTATCACAAGCAGTGAGTAGTTCTGAAGTGCCCAAGAAGAGGCTAATTAACACACAATGTAAGTATCTATCCACTATCACTAGTCCATGGAATCAGGAGGCAAAATGTCTCTTCCTCAATCTATTAGCTATTCAGCAATAGTGAAAGTGAAAGAACTTCTATTTCCATACTTCTCTCTCTTAGGCTCCTGGGACTTTGCAAATAATTCAAATAAGTCATTCACATGCAGGAAAATGCGGGTTAGGAATCATTACTGTGAAGAAAATTACAGACTTTGTAGTAGATTGGAATAGGAGTAAAGCTGGATTCCTTGAAATTCCCTTAAATGCCCAGCAGAACATGGATTCTTTTGTAAAATCTGCATAGCTGATGGGAGCAGTTTCTAAGTTGCCTTGTGAATTAAAAACAAAGGCACTGGGGAGTATGATACATTGCAAATGAACAATTAAAGCTTCAAGAATCTGATTAAGTAGGTAGGGAATAGACCCTGGAATGTGCAATTGAGAAAACAAATAGTAGAGGTTGTCCTAAGAATAAATTTTGAGAAACAATGACTTTTACTGATGTTATTATTGCCTTTAAGAAAAATTTCTGAGAACACACGGTTGGAGTGACACTTTGAAAGCAAAGCTGCGCCCTGTCATAATAACAGAAACAGAATGACATTTCTTCTGGATAAGCCCAGCATGTGGCCCAACAGCAGCTCCTATTCCTTCTTGTTGACTGGTTTTCCAGGATTGGAGGCAGCTCATCACTGGATTTCCACACCCTTCTTTTTCATCTATAGCTCTGTCATTTTGGGCAACGGCACTCTCCTCTTTCTCATTAAAAAAGATCGTAATCTTCATGAGCCCATGTACTTTTTCCTAGCCATGCTGGCAGCTACAGATCTGGGAATGACCCTGACCACGATGCCCACGGTGCTGGGAGTTCTCTGGTTGGATCATAGGGAGATTAGAAGTGAAGCCTGCTTTTCTCAAGCTTACTTTATCCACTCACTTTCCTTTGTTGAATCTGGTATCTTGCTTGCCATGGCCTATGACCGTTTTATTGCCATCTGCAACCCTCTTAGATATACTTCCATACTCACCAATACTCGAGTGGTGAAGATCGGGCTGGGAGTTCTGATGAGGGGATTTGTATCTGTTGTCCCCCCAATCACACCCCTCTATTTTTTTCCCTATTGCCATTCCCATGTCCTTTCACATGCATTCTGCCTTCACCAAGATGTCATCAAATTGGCCTGTGCTGATATCACCTTCAATCGACTGTACCCAGTTGTGCTTGTGGCCCTTATATTCTTCTTGGATTCTCTGTTTATTCTCATCTCCTATGTGTTGATACTCAAAGGTGTCCTGAGCATTGCCTCCAGAGAGGAGAGGACAAAGGCCCTCAACACCTGTGTCTCTCATGTCTGTTGTGTCCTGGTTTTCTATGTCACAGTGATTGGATTGTCTCTGATTCATCGGTTCGGAAAGCAGCTTCCACATATTGTCCACCTCATTATGAGCTATGTCTATTTTCTGTTCCCTCCACTAATGAATCCTATAATATATAGTATCAAGACGAAGAAGATCCAGAATGGCATTCTTTACCTTTTTACTACCTATAAAGTTGGAGCCTGATCTCTGACCATCACAGTTCCTCTCCCAGAATGTGAAAATTGATTTTTGGTGAGGCAGCAGAGAAATATCATATATACCAACCACGCTCAGATCTGTTGGTAAAACAACTGTCAAAGTAGAGCTTCAAATTGCCCTAAAGTATCTCATTAAGCATAGGTCTTTAGCCTAATCTAGTTTGTACATATTTTTTTTTGAATTCTTGTATATTAAATATTTCTCTAAGCTTGCTACTAAATTCTAGTAATAAGAATACATTAGGCATCTATAAGTGTGTCTATGATGCAATCAACATTATTTCTTTGGGAGTAGAAAGTTGGCAGAAAGAAACAGAGTCATAAAAATATAAAATCTGAATTTGTTTGGATAAAATGGAATAGTGTGTTTTATTATATCAAATCCAATCTCCAACGCTCATGAATTCCTTTATAGATTTATACAAACTGGGAATCTATAAATTTGATCACTGAAGTTCAGGAGTTTTCCTGCAAAGAAGTATGTAATCTTCTTTGATCAGTGTTATAATCATTTATCATCCCAGTCATCTCATTTGTTCCCCCTTCACCAAATGATTAGGATTTTGTCTTTAAAAACTATAAACTCATATTTATTCCCCAGGACCAGTACATACTGGATGGACTTAAGAGACCATAATACTGAGCAATCTAGCACAGAAACAAATAACTGAGTATCACATTTTCTCATTCATAAGCAGAACTTGAACAATTATCGTAATATTATAAGAAAAGAATTGGCAGTAGCGGGAAACTACTGGGATGGGGGTAGGCGGAATTGGCCATAGTGGGAATCTGCCAGGGTAGGGGGAGCACACCTCATCAACAAGGGTAACTGCATAATGAACATTTGTATATCTAACCCTGAATAGCACCCCACATCTTTAAAATAAAAAAAAAGAGAAAAAAACAAAATACTGTTGCTGTCATTGGTGTTTTGCCCAAATTACTTTATAGAACTGTGCACCTACTCCCTGCTCCTGTAAGTGTTGACTGCTCACTGTTTATGGTTGCTGCTTTCTTCAGGTTGCTATTTTCAACTCAGTAGGAACCACGTCATCAAGATTATGGTCCCTGCTTCCCAGGAGGCAGGCCATAGACAAATACTCGCCCTCTTGTCTTCTGACGCTAACTTCAGCTGAGACAATGTACTTGCTTGCCTCCTACCCCTGTCTACCCTGCTTCTCCTTGCTTGCTGTCTTCTGAGAGCCTTCATTAATAAATTACACACATCTGAATTCCTTTCTCAGACTTTCCAGATAGAGAGTCCGACCTAAGAAAAACTGTAAACCTCATTTCTTTTCCGTTTTATCAGAAAATAAAATTGTGAAAGGACCGAGTATACAGAAAGAAAATACCTATATGTTTTATCATTTTTTAATTCTTGTGATTCAATGATATCTAAATTATGCAGCCTGAATATGAAATTGTGAGTCTGAGTATGTTCATTTGATAGTAGGTTTCGTCCTGCTTCCAATTATTCATGAAGTCAAATGTATTCCTCAATGTTTTCTATCTACTACATCTACACCTTTTAAAATCATAATAATATTGTAAGGTAGATATGATCACTACTTTCTAAATAGAAAAATTGAAGATAAGTTAAATATCTCATCAAAAGACATAAAGTTGGTAAGTGTTATAGTTGTGATTCAAATCCATATCTTCTAATGATAAGGCCAGTGTGTATTATACTCCCCTGAAATAGTCCATTCTTAGTGGACTCTCTTTTCTTCCCTATATTCCACCATTCTTACAGAAACATCACTTACCCCTTTCTTTTGAGAATTTCATTTTCTATTATATTTCTAAACCTCGAACCCTAGTATAATCTTTCTTAGAGTTTTCCAATGTAAAACCTTAAAAATAAATAGTGCTTTCATTTTGGTAGAAGTAGTAAGAGGAAATGATTAGAATTGTTAAGAGTGATGTTTTCCATTTGATGAGTGATCAAGGTTATGGATAAGCAGTTAGGTAAATTATAGATACATAGGTAAAAAACAACAAACACACAAACAAAACATGAACCTTTCAATTCCTGGTTTCATGTTTTCCTGAGGCTCAGCAACAACAAGAGTAGTTCAAATTCCCCTTTGATTCCACGAGCTAATAAATATCTCTTTTTGTATTTTGTTGTTTTGTCCCAAATAGCTTCAGTTGAATTTTAATCAGTTATAACACTTATAACCAAAGAATATTAATAATCATACTATCTTAGTTACATACATGCAAATCTGCTTCAAGTAATATTTAAAAAACAGAAAATACTATTAGATAAAAGCACTGCTTATTTTTCTAAAATGCAGACAAAGGAACCCAAAAAGTGGGTTAGTTAGTCTAGTTGAACGTTTGGTGAATAATTCATAAAGATTTTTTTATGTTTAGAAAACTCATTTCTGATTGAAAGTGAGAATATAAATTCATTCAGAAGAGGCAGTAGGGTGAAAATACAGATAAGACAGCTAGGGAGAGATTAAAAAATTATCTCTACTTATTATACAGAAGATCTACCCATGGTGAATATCTACTTAAACATGTATTTCTACCGAAAATACATTTTTCAATCCTCATAAACACAATATAAGCACAACATGCTACTGTCATTATAAAATTTAGAATTTTTGTGTGATCTTCTAAAAGTCTTTCTCTGGTAAAATGCTAGGTACCGGAGGAAGCCTATTTATAAGAGTATCTCCCAAGAAATACTGTAAATATGTTTGTATTCATAAGCAGGGTTGACTTCAGAGTGGCTCCCCACTGGACTAACATACTGGTGAACCTCCTTCATACAGCTGGTGAATATGTTTGAAAGAGATCCCCCAAAACTGAATTATCTTTTGGAGAGTAGGTCCCATGTAGTACACATGAAAAGTGTTCCTCCAGATCAAATGGTCAACCAAAGCTTTTATCTGGAAGTTTTCAGAAAGTTGCATTACAATTTGTTGAAAAAATATCCTGAGTTTTGGCAAATAAGTGACTGGTTTTTCCACTATGACAATATACCTGCTCACACCATGCTGAGTGTTCAACAGTTTTTGAACAAAAACAGCATGACCCTTGCACCCAACCCTCCCCATTACCTGCTCTCATCCCAAGCAACTATTTTTGGTTTTTCTGGATGAAAAAAGTGCTTAAAGGGAAATGTTTTGCTGATGTGGAAGAGGTGAAACAAAAAATGACAGAAGCATTAAAAGGCACCAAACCTGACAAGTTCAAAACCTGTTTTGAGCAGTGGAAAAAGTGTCTTGATAGGTGTGTTGCCTCAAACAGAGAGTACCTGGAAGACTGGAGTTTAAACATGTAAGAATAAATACAGAATTTTTAATAAATATATTCCAGGTTTTTGGGGGTCTTCCCTCATATATATACATATGCATATCTTTATACACATACATATATAAAGAGACTTATTATAAGGAATTGGTTTATGTGATTATGGAGGCTAGCATGTCTGAGAACCTGAGACTGTGCTTGCTTACCTGAGAACCAAGAGAAATTATTGTGTTGTTACAGTTCAAAGGCTGGAAGGCTTAAGACCCAGGAAGTGTTGATGTTTCAGTTTGGGTCTGAATAGGAAAAAAACAAGTCTGTATCCATATTTGAATACTATCAGTCAGGAAGTATTATCTCTGACTTAAGGTAGGGTAGGACTTTTTGTTCTTTTTTTTTTTTTTTACACAGGGTTTTACTCTGTTGTTACCCATGCTTCAGTGCAGTAATATGATCATGGCTCGCCATAGCCTTGAACACCTGGGCTCAAGCAATCCTTCTGCCTCAGCCTGCCAAGTAGCTGGGATTACAGGCATGTGCCACCATATCTGGCTAATATTTCTACTTTCTGTAGACATGCAATCTTGCTTTGTGGCCCAGGCTGATCTTGAACTCCTGGCCTCAAGCAATCCTCCTGTCTCAACCTCCCAAAGTACTTGTATTACAGGTGTGAGCCACCAGGCCAGGAACAGACTTTTTGTTCTATTAAGATCTTCACTGATTGGATGAGGCCACTGACAATAGGAAGGACAATCTGCTTTACTTGGTCTAGCACTTTTAACTGTTAATCTCATCTCAAAAAACCTCATGAAAATACTTAGTATGATGTTCAACAAAATATCTGGGCATCTCTTGGCTCAGTCAAGTTGACATATAAAACAAACTATCACAGCCTTATAGAAAACCATTTAAAAGGTGAGCTCTAGCCGGGCTGGGTGGCTCAGCCTGTAATTCCGCGCCTTGGGAGCCTGAGGTGAGTGGATTGCCTGAGCCCGCAGGTTCGAGACCCGCCTGGGCAACTTGGCGAGACCTCATCTCTACTATAAATCAAAAAATTAGCCGGGCGTGGTAGCGCACGCCTGTAGTTCCAGCTACTTGGAAGGCTGAGGCGGAAGGATCGCGGAGGCCAGCAGGTCGAGGCTGCGGTGGCCAGGAGCGGCCACTGCACTCCAGTCTGGGCGAAGGAGTGAGACTCCAACTCAAAAAAAAAAAAAGGTGAGCCCTTCAATGACTATTGCAGAATGCAGAAGGCTGACAGACAATAAAATTAAACTCCATAGTAAAAAAGGACACTGGTATTGTCAACATAGACTTTCTCAACAAAAAGCAAAAATTCCAGAATAGAGATATACCTGAATCTTTAATAAAATAAGTTTAGGATACCTGAATTTTGCTTTAATATGTTTCATATAAAATATGTGACATGGTTAAACAAGGCTCAGCCCAAAAGCCAAGGAACAAGAATTCCAGCACAAATTTTTTCATTAAAAAGTAAGGCATTTTAAGTAATATACCTTCTTAAATATCTTCAGAACAGAATAATTCAGTAGGAAACAAGCAACAAGTGGATGACCCTTGTCAGAAAACACTACACCAAAGAAGGCTTTTAATTCAGGAAATGGGAGATCCTTTCAAATCTGAGATTATACTGCTGTGATTCTGTAATTCACAGGCAATATAACAGGAAATATGAAGGGAATGAATAAGATTTTGGAAAATACATAATTGAGAGAGACATAATGGCTACTTTAGGAAATAGAAGACAAGGAAATAGAAGTCCTTCCTATTTCTTTCCAGTGCCCCTAAACTTGGGGCCTCTTTGAGTGTTGGCTGAATAAGAGCTAAGAGCAGTTCCCTTTTCCTGGAGGCTTGCCCTCCGCTATCAGGGTCACCTAATTTGGGAGGTTATCCCAATCCTGGGGAAGCCTGAAGGAAATTTCTTTATATCAGTTCTAAATTAAGATATGTTGTCAGGAATGAGATTATACTTATAGGGCAGGAGAATTGTGTGGTGCCAGTGAGAGGGTCAGTTTACCTACTGATAAGACAGGAGGGCAGCCTTAAACTAAGTTGATTATCGCAGAAATCTCACAACCTCCCCTTCGTTATGAGTTCAAAATGTAGTTCTTCTAAATCAATCCACCATTAAATTTGCACTAAGTACAAAGAGGACACAAGGGCATTCAGAGTTAAGCCATTCCCATAAACTAAATCTTAATTATGACTTCCCCAATGTTATCTATTTTCAGAAAGATTTAGCAGTGGAGCTGAGTTCAGGAGGAACTTAGCTGAATTTGAAATGTTGAAAGCCGAAATATGATCCATCTGGTTGACCATACTGTACCCATACTCATTTTAAAATCTCACAGTTTGGGTAGGTTCTAGGATAAATTTAGGAAACAAGACTAAGACAAGACAATAGACACTCAAATGCTTATCACTCTGTCAGACCATCACAATCATCATTTTTTATTCAGGCAAAAATTACTAGAGAAAGACGGGGATGAAAATAATACTTCTACCATGTCCCCCTTTTTTTACTTTACAATTAGACACTTAAAGTGAAATAAGACATTTTTCTTGACTGACACTGCTCCAGAAGCAAGAACTATGACACCTGGGTAAGACTTAGCAAGAGACAGATTAAAAGTTCACTGTTTAAAAGAATTTATCAGCAGTATTCATTGGTAAGAAAATATCACTTCAAGAATGCATGTACCAAGTACTATAACGAGCAATTGCATTCAAAACCAAAGAGAGGTGTCAGGAAATAATCATGCTTCATCTACATTTATTGAACTTATTTGCTCCAGGATTCAGGAACGACAAAGTCAAAAGCAGTTTTGGTGATATCTTCTTCTTGAAGTGGAAAATCAAATTCCACAAAGGTGGGTGGACAGCCTGATTTTCATCTACTCGTTAAAGTTACAATTCTGCTTTCTTTTTGCAGAGAAAACGTGGAGCTATAGAACACAGTTCTGGAGGTTTAGCTCCTTCTCTGGAGGAAGCCAGAAAAAGATATCCCAGTAGTCTAATTATCCAGAAACAAGAGAGACCTTGGGGAATGATTCTGTGTAGAAGTAACATCACAAATTATTCCTGTGAGCAGTCTTCAAATACAGCACTTGAACCAGTTTCTACATGAAGACACAGGAATTACTTCTTCTTTTAATTGCTGATGCCACAGGTAAGGCTCTAGTGATCCTGGGTGAACGAAATGGAGGTATTTGAGAGGGAAGTAAAAATGATGAATCTTTTTGGACTTTTCTTCACATAAATGTTGTCAGAGGGTAAATAAAGAACTGAGGCAAGTTATCTATATCCATGGATTCTGCCAGGTGTAACAAATGCCAACATAAAAGTTTACCTTTCTAGAAAATGCTGACTTTTAAAGAAAAGCGTGTATAATTCATATAAATAAACCATAATACAGGTTGGACGCCGTGATTCAGCCTGTAATCTCAGCACTTTGGGAGACCGAGGTGAGAGGATTGCCTGATCCCATGGGTTTGAGAACAGCCTGGGGAACATGGTGAGACCTTGTCTCTACAATAAATAAAAAAATAAGCCAGGTGTGGTAGCACTCACTTGTAGTTTCAGCTACTTGGAAGGCTGAGGCAGAAGGATTGCCTAAGCCCAACAGTTCGAAGCTGTGGTGGCCGTGAGCATGCCACTGCACTCCAGACTGGGTGACAGAGTGAGACTCCAACTCAAAAAGAAAAAAAATCCCACAACAACAACAACAACAAGCCATAATATAATAAGTAAAGGAATTGGCAGTAGCGGGACACAGTTGAGAGCGGAGAGTGGGGTGGTGGGAGAGGGTGGGGGGTGGTACACATACATCAATAAGGGTGCCTGATCTCAAACAAACCAGGTGAAATAGTGAACACAGCGAGGCCCAAACTTTACCTGTATGATGACCACTTGTATACCTAAATCTAAATTGTATCCCATATCTTAAATAAATAAATACATAAATAAATAGAAAGAAAAGCAGTGGTTTTATGTGATGGCTGATTATATGAATAATTAAGAGTTCCAAGTTGCGACGTAGACTTTCTTGTTAGCCCAGGATTATCAATAATTTTTCCTTCGGTAGGAATATTATTTGGAAGAAGCAAAAAAAAAAGAGACTGATTTTGAGAGTGAATGTACAGGATGGGGTCATCATAACTCTTGTAGGTCTTTATATTACATCCTCTCCTCTTCTTGATGCTATTCTCTGCTCTCGCTTCTCTCATATCTAGCTATGTTACCTTTCAGTTCCTTCCTTCCTCTTCTTTACACTTTACACTTTTGTCAGCATTTACACATAAACCAATTAGAATGCTAATATTATTTGCAAGTCAATGTTCTTACACAAGTCTGTTTTACAATCAGCATGCCAGCCAGCTAGTATATCAATGTGTTAATAACAAAATAATTGAAATCTTACACATGACATAACAATTAGTATGTCAAATGTTATTGCTTCCAAGGGGATTGATGTGTTAATATAGCAGTCGGTAAGTAAACAATGTTAGTCTTGAACTGGGAGTAAAACTGTGTTTTAACTATAATGAGTTAACGTGAGCCACTAGGTCTGAGAGATTAGTAATAAAAGGTAAATGGCAAAAATTGTGTTTTAAGTTTTGTGCTAAAGCCTGATAATGCAGGAGTTATACGGGGTGTAGTTAGAGGGAGAAGGAAAAGTAAGAGACAAGATGAAAATAAACCCAAGAAAAGAATGATATATATATAAGAAGAAAGAAACAGGAAAATAATATGATGGAGATGCTATCTGACTATATTCCATGTGCATGAGCGGATGGGCAGAAATTACCAGCACTGCTCAGTCAAGTCCAGCTTAAATGAGCCAAGACAAGCACATGAGTGAAAAATAAATATTTTGTGTTGTAAGCCATTGAAGCTATGCAAGGTTTTCTCATGTGATAATTCTGTGGTAAAAGACAATTGACACAATAACCAACTTACATAAATGCTCTAATTGAAATATTAGTTTATTATTAGTAAAGCATAGATAATAACAATACCTCAGCATTAGCTTTTCTGCTGTTATGTAATAAATTACCACAAACTATGCCACTTAAAAACTAGTTTATTATATCACAGTTCTACAGGTTTACAGTCTAGTATATGTTACTTGGTCCTCTACTTAGGGTGTCGTAGGATCAAACTCAAGGTGTCAGTTAGGTTAGACTCTGGGGAAAGACCCACTTCCAAACTCATTCAGGTTGTTGTCATAACTCAGTATCTTATGACTATAAATCTGAGGTCTCTGTTTTTTTGCAGGCTGTTAACTGGGACCCTTTCTCTGCTCCTAGAGGATCCTTGATTTCTTCCATTTTATGTGATCCCCCAATACTTCAAAGCAGCAACTTCCCATTTCTCGCTCTGACTTCTTATTCCCCACTAATTTATGAAGACTCTTTGATTTTAGGGGCTCATGAGATTAGATGAGGTCCCTCCAAGTAATCTTTCCCCCTATTAACTCAGAGTTAATTGATCTGAACCTGAATTACATCTGTATAATCCAACCATGATACTTCATCATATTTACTGTCCTAGAAATTAGGATAGGAAATCTTGGGAATGGGGGAGTTAATTTTTAAAACATGCATACCACATCTATTTACAAATAACTAGTGTATTTGCGTATAAAATACTTTTTATTTTTTGCAATTCTTTGATGAAGTGTGGTGTCTGAAAAGGCTATAGAAGGCAACTGGAGTAGAAACTGAGAATGAAGTAGTGCAGTCTAGAGTTGTTCTGTTCAGAATAGTTGGCTCTGGCTAGCTTGAGTCAGCATGTTCTGTAAATATAAACTATTATACATACTGAGTTTTAAATAACATACAAAAATCATGTAAAATATCTCATTCGTGATATTTATGTTGATTACATTTGAAATGATAATGTTTTGGATATAGTAGATTAAATAATACATATCATTAAAGTTAATTTTACCTATTACCTTTGTACTCTTTCAATGTGGCTACTAAAACATTTAAAATCACATATGTGATCTAAATTATATTTCTACCGGATAGTGTTGATCTAGAGACTTTTTGTTGTTGTTGTTGTTTCTTAGGTATCCACTATGTCACCCAACATTAGTGCTACCTCTTTTCTACTGACTGGCTTTCCAGGTCTGGAGAAATTCCATCCTTTGATTTCCATTTCCTTCTTTGTCATCTATGCCGCCATACTCTTTGGCAATGGCACTCTTCTCTTCCTTATCAGAGAAGACAGCACTCTTCATGAACCCATGTACTACTTTCTGGCTATATTGGCAGCCACAGACCTTGGAGTGACTTTGACAACAATGCCCACTGTACTTGGGGTTCTGTGGCTGGATCATAGGCATATAAGCCATGGAGCCTGCTTCTTCCAGGCCTATCTAATCCACTCACTTTCTATTGTAGAGTCTGGAGTCTTGCTCGTCATGGCCTATGACCGTTTTATTGCCATCTGTAATCCTCTGAGATATACCTCCATTCTCACCAATGCTAGGGTGGTGAAGATAGGTCTGGGAGTTCTAATGAGGGGATTTATGCTAATCGTGCCCATAATCATCACCCTCTCTGGATTCCCCTACTGCAGATCCTATGTCCTCTCTCATGCCGTCTGCCTGCACCAGGATGTAATCAAGCTGGCTTGTGCTGACACCACCTTCAATAGACTTTATCCAATAGCCCTGGTCTCTGTAACTGGTTTCTCGGACTCTATGCTTATCCTTATTTCTTACATCTTGATCCTTAAGACTGTTATGGGAATTGCTTCAGGTAAAGAGCAGGCTAAGGCTCTAAATACTTGTGTTTCTCACATTAGCTGTGTTCTGGTTTTTTATGTCACTGTGATCGGACTTACCCTCATTCATCGATTTGGGAAATATGTGCCACATATAGCTCACATTATCATGAGCTATGTCTACTTCCTCTTCCCACCGCTTATGAATCCAATAATTTATAGTATTAAGACCAAGCAGATACAGAATGGTATCCACTATCTTCTGCGTTTTCATAGAATTTGAGCTTATTCAATGACTGTGGGGGATCTCTCCATTGTGGAAAGAATATCTTAGGAGAATGGGCTATATAATCCCCATGTGGCTTAAAATTAGATGACTGGCATTCCTGTCATTTAAAAGACACAGAGCTTTGGCTCCATCCCATCCTTAGGGGCATTTGACCTTTGTTCTGTTGCTGTTTTGTGGATTGGTTTGGTATTTTGCTATTTTTCACTCTGACAGAGTCACATGCATCCATGGATACCTGAGACCAATGATACTTGAAATGGTTGGAGATTTCTATCCAGACACAGGAGAATGAGATAGTTTAATGGAGTTCCCAAGTACTATGCGGTAGACAGTTCAATAATGTCCTGTATTCCTTTATAACAAGTATCAAAGATGATTAAGGGTCTTAGACAAACCCACTGGTACTGCATGGCACTAGACTGAATAAGAAGTAGATGAAATTAAGGTATTAAAACCAAGAGAGGTCTTGCTACCAATAAAACAAAATGCCAATTAGAAACTTAGAAACTTAGATTCTAGCAGATGCCATAATAATATACATTACCTATAATAATATACATTTCTGTTTCTTATACACTTGAGTTTTTGTTCTTTATTTGTAATTTGTTCTGTGTTCTGTCTAGTCTCTGTACCTACTCAATAAAAAAGTGATTCCATGGTTGTAGTATTTAGAGTTGCAAGTATTTGTATCACAAGGCTGAGAAATCTGAACCACGGTGCCCAAAGAGGTTTGCAATTGATTTATTTTTTTCTGGGCCAATAACTGAGACACTATTTAAATTCTGAGCATAAGTTATAATTACTATATGTTTTATTCTCCAATTTAGAGAATTCTGAATATTTAATAAAACCATTAAATGTCTGTTTATCTTTTTTAAAAAAGTTATTCCAGTCACCATGATATCTTATAATATGTATGAAGAGATAGCATTGTGCTTTTTGTGTGAATTAAGATTGAGAGAGTATCAATTGCTATCAGCACTCACATGTTCTACTGATTATGTTAGCACTATCATTGATAAAAACAAACATCTAAAAATTTCTGTCAGGCCAGATTTGGTGGTTCACGCCTGTAATCCCAGCACTTTGGGTGGCGGAGGCAAGAGGACTGCCTGAAACCAGCAGCTTGAGACCAGCCTGCATAAATTAGTGAGACTTCTCTGAGCAAAGACAAATGATATATTGAAAAACAATGCATTTTCCACAAGGGCTTAAGTACCTTACCATAAGGTTTAGACATACCCCGGGGATGCCTGATCACAGATCTTTGAACCGGACCATATGAAACTAAAAAAAAAAATCGATTCGTAATTTCTTCCATTAAACATACATGGAAATTTGCCACCCCCAGCAAAATCCTAAAAACAAGTCCAACAATTAATATCTATGAAAAAAATGCTGCATCAGCATGCATATGTGTGAAGATTATATACATATTTGTGCAAATAGGCTACTGAACATATATATATATATATATATATAGCAACAAACAAAATAATTTTAAATTATTCTCTAGAAATAATTTTATAGAGCTTTTATTTTTAATTTTGGTTGATTGGTTTATTTTTATTTCAATAGCTTTAGGGGGCACAAATGAGTGTTGGGTACATGGGTACATTGTATAGTGATGAAGAAGTCTGGGACTTAATTGTACCTTCAATCCTCACCTGTACACATTATACCCAATAGGTGGTTTTTCATCCCTCCTTCTTTTCCACCCTTGTATATGCCTTTGCAGTTCCTTGGTTTAGCTTCCGGGGCTGGCAATGCAGCTTTGGGAACTGCAATATTCCTTGGGGGCCCAGCTTGCTACCTTACGGGACAAAAACCTGCATCAATAACTTGCTCTGAGCCGGGCTCGGTGGCTCAGCCTGTAATCCCGCGCCTTTGGGAGGCTGAGGTGAGTGGATTGCCTGAGCCCGCGGGTTCGAGACCCGCCTGGGCAGGCGAAACCTCATCTCTACAATAAATCAAAAAAATTAGCCG
>CAUYQG010144385.1:0-18263 GCA_963574415.1 Tarsius wallacei | reverse complement strand
AAATCAAAAAATTAGCTGGGCATGGTAGCGTGTGCCTGTAGTTCTGGCTATTTGGAAGGCTGAGGTGGAAGGATTGCCTGAGCCCAGCTGGTCGACGCTGTGGTGGCCGTGAGCACGCCACTGCACTCCAGCCTGGGCGATGGAGTGAGACTCCAACTCAAAAAAAAAAAAGACACAAATGGCCAATAACCATGTGGAAAGAAAAGGGTCAACATCACTAACCAACAGAAAATGCAAATTAAAACCACAGTGTGATATCGTCTCACCCTGTGAGAATAGCTATTATCAAAAAGACAAAAAATACCAATGCTGGTAAGGATGAAGAGAAAAGGCAACTCTTACTGTGAGTGGGAAGGTAAACTACTACAGACATTATGGAAAACAGCCTCAGACCACTAAAAGTAGAACCACCCCGCGGTTCGGCAGTCCCACTCCTGGGAATGTATCCAGAGGAAGGGAATTGGTTTGTTGAAGAGATCTCTGCACTGTCGTGCTTACCACGGCACTATTCACAACAGCAAGATATGGAATTAACCCAATTGTCTATCCATGGGTGAATGGATGAGAAAGTGGGGTGTATACATGCACAGTGGAATACTCTTCAGCCACAGAAAAGAATTAAATTGCATCATTCCTAGACACATGGATGAGTTTACAGGGCATGAAGTTACATGAAATAAGCCAAACTCAGAAAGATGAATGCCATATGGTTCCACTCACATGTGGAAGCTAAAAAAGTTGATCTCATAGAAATATATCGAACAGGATATTGGTTACTAGAGATGGGGCACGTGGGGAGGTGGGAGGAGGGGCGACGGCCAGAGATGGGTGGTACAAACGTACAGCTGCCAAGCACAGTGACTCACACCTGAAATCCCAACACTGCAAGGCTGAGGCAGGAGGATCCCTCGAGGCCAGGAGTTCGAGACTTTGTCTCTCCAAAAAAATTTTAAAAACGACTCGGGTTTGGTGATGCACCCCTGTTGTCCCAGCCACTTGGGAAGCAGGGGTGAAAGAGACTGAGGCAGGAGGATTGCTTTTTTCCCAGGGTTTTGAGGCTGCAGGGAGCTAGGATCCCACCAATGCACTCTCACCTGGGAGACTGAGCAAGAACCTGTCTCAAAAAAGTTTTAAAAACTACAACGAAACAGAAGAAATAAGTTCTCGTGTTCTAGATCACTGCAGGATGACTACAATTAACAA
The DNA here is from genome assembly GCA_963574415.1 of Tarsius wallacei. NCBI lineage: Eukaryota > Metazoa > Chordata > Mammalia > Primates > Tarsiidae > Tarsius > Tarsius wallacei. The sequence goes on along the minus strand of CAUYQG010144385.1, from coordinate 17,060 downwards.
TTTATTGTATATTTCTAAATAACTAGGAGAGAAGATTTTGAATGTTCCCACGCAAAGGCATGATTAATGTCGAAGGTGATGGATATGCTGATTGCCCTGGTTTAATCATTATGTGTTGAATACATGTGTCAAAATATCACATATGATTATATGTCAATTAAAATAACAATAAAAAATAAAAATTAGGATATAGAAACAGACATAAAGAATGGGGTGGCACTCACCTTTTGTTTTGTCTGATAATATATTGCATATCAGAGTTTGCTGAGAGGAGTCAACGTGCACAATTAGGCAGGCACCCTAGCGTACAACAGGGTCCCAGACACTTTTAAGAATCTGTTAGAAGAGATGAACTTTCAACCCAGAAAAATGCAGAAGGGAAGTTATGCCTCGAGTTATAGGAGTTTAGGTATTCCCATTTGTCTTTTTTGTTATCAGTCATATTTTTTGGTGTCATATTGATGAAATCATTACCTGGATCAATGTCATGAAGGCTTTTCCTATGTTTTCTTCTGCTTAAGTATTTAATCCATTTTTAGTTGATTTTTGCATCTGGTGTAGGGATCCAATTTCATTCTTTTGCATGTGGATATTCAGTTTTCCCAATACCATTTCTTGAAGAGATGATTCTTTGTGTATTCTTGATACCCTTATTAAAGATAAGTTGTCTGTATATATGTGGGTTGATTTCTGGGCTCTCTGCTCTGTTCCATTGGTCTATATGTCTGTCTTTATGTTCATACCACACTATTTTAGTTACTGTTGCTTTGTAATATATCTTGAAATCAGAAAGTGTGATGCCTCCAGCTTAGTTCTTCTTTCTCAAGATTGATTTAGCTGTTCAAGGTCCTTTGTGTTTCCATATGAATTTTAGAATTGCTTTTTATATTTCTGTGGGAAAAGGTTGTTGGGAGTTTTATAGGGATTCACTGAATGTATAGATCACCTTGGGTAGTATGGCTATTTTAGCAATATTGGGTCTTCCAGTCCATGGCCACAGATGTCTTTCCATTTATTTATGTCTCCTCTAATTTCTTTCATCAGCATTTTGTAGTTTTAAGTGGCCAAGCATGATTCTACTTATGTGACGCATCTAAAATAGTCAAATTCATAATCAGAGAGTAGAATGGTGGTTGCTGGGGGCTGGGGATGTGGAATAACTAATCAATGGGCATAAAATCTTAATTATACAAGATGAATACGTTCTAGAGATCTCCTGTACAACATTGTTCCTAGAGATAATAGTACATTATTGTACAATTGAAAATTTGTTAAGAGGATGATCTCATGTTGTGTGCTCAAGATAGTAAAGCAAAAATTTTTTTAAATTTAGGGGTTTATAGACTCCCTAAAAGCCCCTCTTGGCCTGTTAACTATCAGATATGAATTCAATATTTTGATAATACAAGGGAAGACCCCCCAAAATCTGAAATTACCTTTTGCAGGGCAGGCCCCTTGCAGTACAGGCTTGCCCGCTGGATAAGTGTTCTAGGAACCCATCGGCATCAGTGGACCAGCTAGCACTGTTGTGAGAGGCTGCATTCGTTCAGCTTCAGTGAATTTTTTTTTTTTTTAGATTCTTTCAAACATTTGCCCATTTCATGACAGCTGGCTTGCAAGAGCACCTGCTCATACCACACAGAGTGTTCAGCAGTTTTCTTTACCAAAAACAGCATGACTCCCGATTCCCCAGCCTCCCTATTCACCCAATCTTGCCCCAATGACTTTTTTGTTTGTTTGTTTCCCTGGATGGAAAAAGCTCTCAAAGGGGAATATTTTGCCAATGTGGAAGAGGTGAAACAAAAAGCGGCAGAAGCATTAAAAGGCATCAAAATGGAAGAGTTCAAAACCTGCTTTGAGCAGTGGAAAAAACATCTGGATAGGTAGTGCATTTCCTCAAACGGAGAGTACTTTGAAGGGGACTGAAGTTTATATGTAAAAATAAATACACAATTTTTTTATAAATAAATTTTGGGCTTTTGGGGTTCCTCATAAAAAGTAGGCAACTTTGCATTCTTGCTAAGGGAATTTTCAAATCCCCATGTGACCGGAGGACTTTTTGGTGGTTAGCTACTGTCTGCTCCTGGGTATGTTCTGGTCCTGGCGAAGCATCACGCTTGCAACGGGGCTGGAAGTTTCCTGTAGCAAACATTGCTCAATAGCGAGGCCTGACTCATTCACTGCGACAAACTCCCATGCCTCAGAGGGTTGCTTCAAAAGACTGTAAAACCAGGATAATGAGCAGAGGAAAAAATAGGGAGGATGTCTGTTAAATAAAAGAGTGTGGCTATCCCCCGGTTTAAACAGGATGTCAGGTCGTGCCACTTTCAGAGGGTGTGTAAATCAAGGGAAGGACCATTGTGACACTGAACAACACCAGAGACACCAGTTTCCATCACAAGTCACTGCACAGGATGAGATGGCTGCTGTCTGGAACTGGCTAGATCACGTGCATCAAGGCCCAGGGGATTTGAACTCTCTATCCAGCAACCAGCAAGCGGGATTTGGTGGTGATCTGGGAGGGCTTGCAACACTTGACCACTTTTCGCAAGTCTTTTGCGCTCTTTGATACAGTTATTGGTTTAGCTCTGTGTGCAACGTAATTGGATCTGAGCCTTTGCCTTTAGTATCCTTTTAGAGTTCAGGTTCATTGGCTCCTCTGAACATTATCGTTCTTTGATTTGCAGTTCATTTGTTTCTCATATGAGTTTGGATTGCTGTGGCTCTGTTCTCTGGTATACGATGGTCTTGGGTCCAACTTTATGAGCAATTGTATTTTAGGAGATTTGATGACAGTCCCAGATAGCTGGCGTTTATGAAGAAAACCGGGACGCTACAGGGTCGCTATGCTTGTACTGATTTAGAATCGCATGTTTGAAAAAGCAAAAACAAAAAATGCCTTTTCTAAACCAAGGACATCATGATAAGTTTTTAAAAATGATCAAATGAGTAATTAGCGTCTAACGTTTTAGACTTCAGACCACAGAGGAATTCTCCTAGAAAAGAGCAGGCATGATGAGCTTTCTTCTCGTGCATAAATCTGATCTTGTGTGTCTTGGAAGAAAATTATTTTTAAAAATCAGATTAGGCAGATTAGACCTCAGTTATTAGCTAGCCAGAGGCAGTACATTTGAAATCTAAAGCCTCTTTCTCTAATCACTACCCAGCAAGCACTTTGTTCTGTGACTGTAGGCAAGTCGTTTGACCTCTTGGTGGGTCACATTTTCTCATTTGCAGAATGTGCGCATTAGTATCAGCAATCACGAAAATGGTCCTGAAACCCCTGCAAAGTCCTGAGCTGAAGCAATACTGTCCTTCTTTTATAAGCTGTGGCTACTGAAGTTTGGCACAGGTAGGCAACTTGAAATGTTTCTTATATTTATGAATGAATGAATGAATGGGTGAATAGATTATTCCAATGGCTTTGTCATTATTTTTCATGTAGCACCCCTAGAATTTCATATATATATGAACGTATATATAAATACTCTTAAACACACTCTTTTGTGTGTGTATACATGTATGCATATGTGTGTGTGTATACAGAAGGTGCCAAAAAACATATATACACATTTTAAGCAGGAAAAAACTTAAAATGTGAGTATTAAAATTGTAATACTCACATCCCAGTGAAGTTAGTCCGTGGCAATGTGTGAGCTCAGCCTCTGATTTTATACAGCATGTGTAAGGTCTCCTTGAACCTCAAGTTTCCCAATCAAAGTAACAGGAACATTGCTATCTTAGCACAATCAAAAAATTTATTCTTTTTTTGTGACTAACTGGCTAATTTGTCATTGAAAGTTCAAACATTCTCTGAGACGCCTGGAAGCAGTAACAGCTTCTAATCATTTTCGCTTAAATTTCAAGCTTGCACAAACTTGGAAGAAAGGATAAAAATAATAGAACAACAAAAGCCAAACAGAGGTGGTTTTATTGACATTAGAATGTAACTCAGTTTTTGAAATGCTTGGACAGCAAAACTCACAGGCCACAGAAGTCCCTCTGCTTTGTTCTATGGCTCCAGTTCAAAGTTGGGACTCAAATGTCTCATAATGTAATAATCTGGTCATTGCAAGAGTTCTGATAAGGCCACGAGATACATGATGGAGTTGAAGCTGGAGGACTGGAAGGGAGCTTGAGGTCTTCAGTCGGATGACAAAGTCAAGACTATACTTTCTCCTGTGGACCGGGGGGAGAATCTGGGTTTCACCCCTCTTCGGGCTTCTGGTGGTTGCTGTTTTCTTTGGTTGTGGCCACATCACTCCAATCTCTACCTCTGCCTTCATGCAGCCTTCTCCTTTGTATGCCTTTGCTTTTGCTTTTTCTTCTTCTTCTCCTTCTTCTTCTCCTTCTTCTTCTTCTTCTTCTTTTTCTTCTCCCTCCCTTCCTCCCTCCCTCTCTTTCTCTCTCTCTCTCTCTCTCCCCCACCCCAGGCTGGAGTGCAGTGGCACGATCATGTCTCACCACAGCCTTAGCCTCCTGGACTCAGATGATCTTTCCACCTTGGCATACTGAGTAGCTAGGACTAAAGGCACATGCTATCACACCCAGCTAATTTTCTGATTTTTTGGTAGAGATGTGGTTTCACTATGTTGCCAAGACTGGTCTCGAACTCTTGGGCTCAGCAATCCTCCTGCCTCAGCCTCCCAGAGTGATGGGATTACAGGCATGAGCCACTGTGTCTCTTACAAGGAAACTTGTCAATGGATTTAAGATCCACTTGCACAATCCAGGAAGATCTCTTCGTCTCAAGATCCTTAACCTAATTTTATCTGCAGAGACCCTTTGTCCAATAGGGCAACACTCACCAGTTTCAGAGATTATCCCATCTCTTTGAGGGCCACCCTTCAGCCCACTGTAGTAGCCTTCTGAAGCTAGTCACCAGGAAAGCTGAAGCCTGAAGGATGAGTAAGCATCTGGAGATTCAAGGCTGGAGGAGTGTTCCTGCCTGGGAACAGCACGTTCAAAGCCTAGAGGCAACAGTGTGGTGCAATCAAGGAACTGAAAGCAGTTCCTGTTTGGCCTTAGCTCACAGCACTGGAGAAATAACATAGAGATCAGACTGGAGGGAGGGCAGGAGCCAACCCTGTGCAAGCCACATAAAGGAGATTGGAGCTTATCCTCAGGCGATGGGAAGTCATTGCCTGTTGTAAGATGAGAGAATCACATATGCACTTTCTGGAAACTCTCTGGCTTGCAGAGTAAATGGATGAGGAGAAACTGAAAGTGGTGGCCCAGGGAGAAAGTGACCACCACTGTCTGGAAGAAAGAATGGGAATGGTCAGGGGAAGGATAGGAAGAAGCGACCAGACCCAAGGCATACATGGCGTAGACCTGGGAGAATGTGCTGATGGACTGGACGCAGAGGGGGAGGACAGGAGGAAGTACCAGGAAAGGCATCCAAGTGCCCAAGTGTCGTGGGCTGAGTCACGTCCTCTCAAATTCATATGTCCAAGTCCTAACTCCCAGTGCCTCCGAGTGTGACCTGGAGAGAGGGTTTTACAAAGGTAATCTAAAATGAGGACATTCTGATGGGCTCTAATCCAAGATGACTGGTGTCAAAGGGCAAAATTTGGAGACAGGCACACACAAGAAGAGCAGATGAAGGCAGACCAGGGAGCTGCTCAACAGGCCAGGTAAGCCGCGAAGCTTCCAGCAAGCCACCAGCACTGTAGGAGAGGCATGAAATAGGTCCTCCCTCCCATCCCTCAGGAGGAATCAGCCCTGCCAAAACCTTTATCTCTGACTTCTAATCCCCAGGACTGCGAGACATAAGTTGTTATTGTTCAAGCCACTCGGTTTGTGGTACTTAGCACAAAGCCCTGTCACAGCGGACCTAGCAAAGTGACAACCTGAGATGAGGCCCCAAGGATGTCCTCACAGGGAGCTCTGGAGAAAGAGCCAACTGGTGAGGACTGATGCTCTCAACTTACCAACTGAAATAATTTTCCTGCCACACATTAAAAAATTGTTTTGCTTCATCCAAAGTGGATAACATATAACTTAAAGCTAAATCAGTTCCCAAGTGATCAAGCAGTTAAATCTTCTGAACTCAATCAACGTTGCATTGTTACTTGAATACAAATTAGAAGCAAAGTTTTAAAGAGAAAAACCATTATCCTCTCAATACCTTCTACCCCTCAACAAAGAAGTCATTCTTGTCCCAAATTATTATTTGGAGAAGTGGGCTTCTTAAATATGCTGATGTCTACTCTATAGGATGGATAGTCATAATTCCGAATCACTGGAATTTATTTAAGCTACATAGGGCTTCAAATAAGCGAGATGCGTGATTACTATACAATATTTGGGTTTTTGCGGCAGTCATCTGATTTCATAAAATATTTGTTAATCTATACAAAGCAGCATTAGTATTCAATCCACTTATACCAAGTAGGAGAACATCAGTGTCTAGCTTGGTACCTACCAGAAACACCATTTAGTGAATGAATAAGTGAATTATGCAGTCATCAAACATTAACATCGGAAATGTATGTTAAAGGTTATCTAGATGAGTAGTTCTCAGAAAAATTTTAGCTGCAGAACTTCTTGATCAAAGAAATGTTACATGAAGCTTGTTATATAAAACTGATAGAACTCTGCAGACAGAAGCATTGTCAGAGCCATTGTCCTGAAACCCCACACTCCCCAGTCTCATCCACCAATGGGGCTGGAACACATTCAAAAAGTACTGATTCGAGTCCCAGCTATACGCGGAAGAGTGTCTCTTGCTTTTACCACTCTCCTGAATCCCACTCACAGGATAACAAAAGACTTCGATTTTCTTAAAAATTATATTCCGTGAGGGTCAAGAGAAAGGTAGAGTGCATGACAAATTTCAGCCATTTTTCAGCACACAGAAAGCCGGTGAGTTAGATGTACCTGACCCGGCAGAAGGGAAAAAAGCAAAATTAGCGAAAGAGGGGCCAACTTGCAAGTAGCGCTCAGAAAGCTCATGATGGAGGCCCCTGGTACTTGGCAAGGTGGCATGAAGTACAGGGCTGGAAACAGGGCATACAGAGTCATGGAGTTTTCAGGTTGCTGTACACCTGCAGCCAGGCAGGTCAAACCCCTGCAGGAGACCAGAGGGTTTCCTTGGAAGACGTCAATAGAGCAAGAGGGAGACTCAGCGACTCCAAGTAATGCCACAGACAGAAAAGGAGGGTGGAAGGAAGGAAGTGAAAGTCTGCAATCTGAATGAAGAAGCCCCTAATTTTCTTTTCTATCCTGGTCTCAGAATATCAGCAGGCAGCCTGAAAATCTCACTCAGCCTTCCAGGCAAGAGATTAAAGAATTCATCTTTGGAGACGCTGAATGAACCAGAGCAAAGACCTTGCTGCATGCTGACGTTCAGGGGTCCCTCAACTCAAGGACTTGAACCCTGCCCAGTTACCCTAAGGTAAATTTCATTACAAATTATGCAAGAAAAAAATTATACAAGACAATTTCTCAAACAGAAAAATTCAGGACTCCAGTTTGGAAGGGCTCTTCATATGCTTAGCAAAAAAAAATTTTTTTTTCAATTGTTTTGGAAAGAATACATATGTCAAGGATCATCTGGCCAGGCATGGTGACTCACACCTGTCATCCCAGCACTTTGGGAGGCCAAGGCAAGAGGATCACTAGAGCCCAGGAGTTTGAGACCATCCTAGGAAACATAGTGAGACCTCATCTCTACAAAAAAATTAAAAATTTAGTGATGCATGCCTATATAGTCCCAGCTACTTGGGAGGCTGAGGTAGAAGGACCACCTGAGCCCTAAGAGGTTGAGGCTGTGGTGAGCCATGATCGTGTCACTGCTCTCCAGCCTGGGTGACAGAGTAAGACTCTGACTCAAAAAACAAAATGAAACAAAAAAGGATCATCAATTAGACATTTTAGAGCACTAAAAATAAAGGAAAAAGTATCTAAAAGCTTTTCCAGATTTTAAAAAAATATGCCAGATACAATCAAGAGATATAGACATCATTGAGGAAATGCCTTCAAAATCATGAGGAGAAGAAAAAGATTTTTAAAGTAAATTCTAATACCAAGCCAAACAATAAATCAAGCATAAAGGCAGAATAAAAGATGGTCTCAAAAAACTAAGGGTGGCCACCCTTGTGCCTCCCTCCTCCCCCCACCTCGGCCCTCCTTCCTCCCAGCTCTGGGCTCGGCCACATCCTTTCTCCGTCCTGGGATGGGCTGTCTCTTCTCTTTAATGCCCAAGGACAATGGCTACACCAAACTAGACTGCCCCAAGCACCTCCACTGGAGGCCAAGAGCCAGCAGGATAATAAAATCTGGCGAGCAGGAAAGAAGATCTTGAAAAGATACTTTTAATTAGGTGATTCAGAACGGAGAGACCATTTTTTGACTCAATTCCAGGGTGCTGTGGTTTTCAGTTATGATTTCCAGACAAGTATGAGTTTGCTGTATTTGGTTAGGACACTTCAAACAGTTCAATATCAAACTTCATGAGACGATGATGGTGATTTACAGGTTTTAAAAAGAAAATTAGTCCAGATCTTTCAGAGCATTTGATGAAAATTCCAAGTATCTTGTGATTAGATTATGAGTTGATGTTTATTTTGTTTTCCATATATACACACAGCTTTTAGCAAAGTCTTGAAAAAGGACATGACTCCTTTGGACAAATATCTCTTGAGAGCAAAAGTATAAATCAGGAATATCCCATGCAATAACCAGAAGAAGTGAGTGTGTTTCTCTTCAAACCAAAGTTAACAAACAAGCCACATGCAAAGACAAAACTGTGGTGGACATTTTGCAATTAAAATCATAATCCTTTAGCAAGAGACCTTGTTCAAATGCAATTACCCCAGGAAATAGGAGAGTATTACACTGTGAGAGGGCCAGGTGTGGTGGTTCACACCTGTAATTGCAGCACTTTGGGAGATTGAGGCAGGAAGACTGCTTGAGCCTAGGAGTTTGAAGCCAGCCTGAGCAAAATAGCAAGACTTCATCCCTGCAAAGAACAAAATAATAGCCAGGAATGGTGGTACTCACCTGTAGTTCCAGCTACTCAGGAGACTGAAGCAGGAGGATCACTTGAGCCCAGGAGGTCAAGGCTGTGGTGAGCCTGCACTCCAGCTTGGCCAACAGAGTGAGACCCAGAAGCACCAGGAAAAAAAAAAGTGAGAGAAGTCATTGAAGCCTTGCTGTGACCAAGTTTTAGAACTCCTGAAAAAGCAAGTTTGGCTGCTCTTATGTCTTCTCTTGAGAGGTGTCTATGCGTATGTTTTGCCCACTTTTTAATGGGGCTATTTGTTTTTTTCTTTTGGCATGTGTGAGTTCCTTTGTAGATCCTGGATGTTAGGCCTTTGCCAGATGTACAGTTAGCAAATATTTTTTACCATTCTGTGAGCTGTCTCCCCACTCCTGATGGCTTCTTTTGCTTTGTAGAAGCTTTTCACTTTAATGAGGTCCCACTTGTCTATCTAACCTTTTATGGCATGAGTTTTGGGGTTTTGATCAGGAATTGGTTACCAGTTCCAATTTCTGTAAGGATGTTTCCTGTGTTTTCTAAGATTCATATAGTTTGAGGTTTTATGTTTGGGTCTTTGATCCATTTAGAGTTGGTTTTTGTGTATGGTGATAGGTATGGGTCCTGCTTCAATCTTCTGCATGTGGTCAGCCAGTTTTCCCAGCACCATTTACTGAATAGGTTCTCCTCTCTCCATTGGTTGTTGGTGGAGGCTTTGTCAAAGTTGAGTTGGTTGAGAAACTAAGGCTTTGCTTCTGAAATCTTATGTTTTCCATTGGTCTATATGGCCTGTTCTTGTACCAATACCAGGCTGTTTTGATTATTGTAGCCTTATAATTGTTTTGGATATTCATGGTCATTTGTGTTTCCTTATGAATTTCTGTACATGAAAAAAATGCTCAATGAAATGCAAATCAAAACCACACTGAGCTACCACCTAACTCCAATCAGGATGGTCATCATTAATAACTCAAAAAACAACAGACGCCGAAGAAGACACAGAGAAAAGGGAACACTACATCTAGGTGGGAGTGTAAACTGTGGAAAACAGTGTGGCAATTTCTAAAAGATCTAAAAATCAACCTTCCATACCACCTAGCAATCCACCTTCTAGGAATATACCCAGAGGAACACAAATCATTCTATAAAAAAGATACCTGCACACACTTGTTTATTGCAGCACTATTCACAATAGCAAAAACATGGAACCAACCGTGCTGCCCATCGACGCTGGACTGGATGAAAAAAATGTGGTACATATACACAATGGAATATCATGCAATCATAAAGAAGGACAAACATAAGAACTTTGCAGCAACTTGGATGGATTTAGAGTCTATCACACTCAGTGATCTATCACAGAAACAAAGAACAGAGTACCACAATTTCTCACTCATAAGCGGACAATGAACATTTATTGTAATACTACCTGAAAGGGATTGGCAGTAGCCGGACCCTGCCAGGGGAGGGAGAGGGGCATATAATATCAATAAGGGTACCTGGTCCCAAACCAGGCGGAGTGAGGACCAGTGGGAGGCTCAGCCTCCATCTGTATAATGACCACTTGTGTACCTCATCCTGAATTGTACCCACATCTCTAAAATAGAAAAAATTTTTTAAGAAAGAAAATACACTGTTGCTGCCACCCCTTCCTCCCCCCAACCCACTCCCTGGGAAAGAAAAAGCAAGTTTGTATGAGGAAGATGGGACCACAGACCAGGAAATGGTCACAACATAGAGGAGACAAACATCCCAGGGTCTCAGGAGTTACCTATATTAGGTCTTGTTATCTGCATGCTGTCTTTCATTCACTTAATAGATGCTAATTACATGCTTAAAATATACCTGGTACTGTTAAAGGCTCTTAGGACATCCGTGAATCAAATAAAGACCCCTGCCCTCACAGAGCTTACATTTTAGCAGGAAGAGACAGAAAATAAACAATAAATAAAACATAAAATTAAAGTACATAGTATTTTAGAAGGTGATAATCACTACAGAAAAAAAGATGAAAACTGGAGCAAAGTCAAGGGATTAGGAATGCCAGGGTGGTGGTGGGGGTGGGGAGGGAAGGTTCTAATTTTAAATCATGTGGGTTTGCATTTTCAAGTAGGTAATTCAGTTAAGAGTCCACTGAGTATGCAATCAGACACCAAGTTTTAAAACTATGACGTGCATCTGTGACAACTGCCAGACACCGAAAATTCGCCTAACACACGGGCTGAAAGGTAGTAAAGGCATTCATTATCCTCCACAGATATTTATAGATGTTCAAATAGCATCATATTATCTCCTTTATTGTTTCGTGAGTGCCAGGGACACGCTGCGTTTCACAACCACGAGTCAAAGAAAATGTGTCCCTTTGAGCTCTGACACATCTTCACGTCCTCCTCATATGGAAAACCCCATATGTACAAATTGAGGCTTAGTTTATTAGGTGTCTCCTTCGTCAACACACAAAGATGGTTAAACATTTGAATTAAATATACCATTAAAAGATGACAATTACCACAAGGGCTGAGAGTGTTGTGATCCGCCTCACAGTGAAAGAATAAAAGACCGGAGAAAGCGTTGCCTCTGTACATGCTCCCTTTCTCATAGAAGGCAGGCCCTTAATTACCAGGTTCTACTCTGTCATCAGCATTCAGGGGGTTGGAACAGCCTTACTTGGTAATTGAAGCTCATTGAAAATTACAAGGGGGAAGCAGCCATGAAAATCACACGTAAGAGCAAGAATTCAAGTCAAGAATGTTTTATCTCCAGTTGCTCAAACTGCACCTTGAGATTGGCTCCGTGTTGACTCTGGCTCTTAAATCACATGCCCGTTAATCATGTCTTAACAACACCCGTGTGCTAGGGCTGGAAAAGAAAAGAAAGAAGTCATCAAAACACTAATTATCTGGCCAATGTAATTACTGAATAAAGTGGAACAACTACTAAAATAAAGCCTCGTTAAGATTTCGCATCCTGAGTGTATGCAGCAGATGTTTTAGCCACAAGTTATCTGGGTAACAAATGGCATTTTGCCTTAAACGTCTTAAGTTTGAGGTAGCTCTGAGACATCTGTGGCAAACATTTCTTATTAGGAGAGAGGGCTTGTGGTCCAACAGCCAATTCCCATTCCTGTCTGGTGGAAACCCCCTTTCTCTAATGGGACCAGGTTCTCTCTCTCTAGGGCACAGGAGTGTGATCCAGGATCAGCCAATGGGATGCTTCAGCTAGAGAATTTGAATCTTGCATTTGATACCAGGATGGTGGCCAGGCAGAGTCTATTTGTCACACTTGGGGCACAGTCATTGTGACGGAGGGGGTAGGAGTGGTACCCGTGATGGTGACTATAGTTACTGCCGCCATGGTGTCAAAGAGCCAGACTTTCCCTCTAGTGGCACTGGCCTGTGAATCCAGCTTTGTGAACTTCTGGAGACATCCTACTCCCGTTCTTTTCCAGCCTTCTAATTCTAAAGCTCCCAGACATCCTACGAGATTCACTTTCTGTTCAAGCTACCCAGGGTTGTTTCCCTACTTCAACTGAGAACCTTGGCTAGTAATATTCATGTGAAACCTGAATGATCATTTAACCACTGCATCTCACGGAAGAGGAGAGAGAATCTCCGAAAGTCTGTGACTTTCCCTGGGTTACTCAGCAGATGGTGTTGTCAACACCATGAATGCACGACTCAAAAACCAAAGAGATTATTGAAAATATACACATGGAACTCAGGAATTTGGGGTAAACGTGGTGTTTAAGGCTTGAGAATGAAAAATGTCACCATTTGAGAGTCTGCAGTGGGATCAAAGGAGAGAGCTGAGAACTGAAACTTAGGGAAAATTTACTTTTAGGAAGCAAATTTAAAAGAGAGTGAAGACTAAGGCAAAGTAAAAAGAGGTTGATAATATATTAAGAAAGGGAACAGGAGTGCAGGGCCATTGAAACCAAAGCATAGAGAGTGACTAAAAGAGAATAACCAATTAGCAGATAATGACGTAATCAATAAACTAAGAATTGAGGAGATAAATACTTCTCTGATCATGAGTCCATTTGGAAATTAAGATATCTTTAAGAGAGAAGTTCTTGGGGAGATACTCAGACCAAAGCCAGCTTCCAAAAGGCACAGCATAAGTTAAGATATGAGGTCCAGTAGAGTGGCTCACATCTGTAATCCCAGCAATTTCGGAGGCCGAGTCAGGAAGATCACTTGAGCCCAGAAGTTTGAGACTCACCTGGGCAGCATCGCGAGACCTTGTCTCCACAAAAAAAATCAAAATATTACCTGGGTGTGAGTGGCACGCGCCTGTAGTCCCAGCTACTCAGGAGGCTGAGGTGGAGGAATCACCTGAGTCCAGGAGATTGAGGTTGCAATGAGCCGTGATGGTGTCACTGCATTCCAGCCTGAGCGACAGAGTGGGACCTCCAACACACACACACACACACACACACACACACATACACACACACACACACACACAATATGAGGACAGTGAATGTTAACTTTTGTTTGAGAAAGCTTAGTGTGAAAATAAAGGAAGAAATGAGATTGTGTATTAAGTAACGGAAGAGTCCAGGAGAGAATTCAGTGTGGGATAGAAGATTTGAACACCAAAGAGAAGGAACTAATACAAAAGAGTGCAGGGGATACAGATAGGGATTGAGACACTGTTGAGTATTTGGGCCCACACCTGCTTTCTCTTAGTCAATTGATGGCTGGCTGAATATTGGTCTTGTTTGGCTTCATGTAGTTCCAGTCACAGTCCATGGTGTGGTTAATCACATTTTCTATGTTGGCTCAATTGCTATTTTTCTAGTGTGTACTCACCCAGGAGGAGAAACAAAGAACTGAGTACCACATGTTCTCACTCACTTATTGGACTCTGAACATTTCCCATAATACTATAAGAAAGGGATTGGCAGTAACAGGATACCTGTTCTCAAACCAGGCAAAGTGGGGGCCAAAGGGAGGCCCAAACTTTACCTGTGTGATATTCACTTGTATACCTATCCTGAATTGTACCCCACATCTTTAAAATTACATAGACACAGATGCTGTCATCAACCCGACTGTCCCATGCCTGTGTATGGAATTTGGATGGATTTTGAGGGAGTGACACTATCAGTTTTATGTCACATAGGCTACACTGGACTCTCACACAGTGACAATCTAGTAATCTCACCTGTCGTTTCCAGGTAGCCCCACTGAAGGAGCCGTGGTGACATTGAGAGTGGGAAAGGTCTCTTTGAGAAGTTCGCAGATTCACTCTTGCTGCTGGTACCTGCTTGCCTGGAGATGTCGCATCCAATTCTGAGTCCCTCGAGCATGAGTGGGTTCATGTGTGGATAACTCCCCCACCATCCTGACTGTGTCTTGCATGTAACAGGCTTTGGAGATGGATGGCGTTGAATTCTCACCCAGTCTCCAAGTTATTAGCTCAAATTATCTGTCTCGAAAATAGTGTCCATTTGTTAGCTCTGTGATCTTGGACAAGTTACTTAACTTATCAGAGAGCCAGTCTCCCCATCTATAAAATGATCATACAGACTTCTGGGGCTCTTGGGATGATAAAATAGACATGCAAAGCACCAAGCACAAGCCCTCAATCAATGATGACTTCTTTTTTCACTTTCTCTGAACTTTGAGCTATCATTTTCTTTTTGTGTGTGTGAGTGAGCAGGATTTATTGAGAGGAGAGAAAAGCTCCCATGGTGGGAGGGGACCCGACGGGGTTACCCTATATAATTTTCTTTACAATTAATAATTACAGAGCATGTACGTGCATGATAGGTAACAGGAAACAGTAGTCAAGCTAGTGAACTTCAGTTTGATTCATATCCCAAAACATGATATGACCCTGTTAATATTAAATGGGAAAGCTTTTTATGGAAAACAAACACTCAGATATTAGCTCTAATATATTGGTTCAAAATTAAGTGAACTAATGTAAGAGTCATAGGCAGTCAAATCATATTGGGTTATGGTAGCTTAAGCTGTGCCACATTTGTTTATGGCATTTTTTTCTTTCTTCCTATGACATCTCATGAAGCTTCAATGACTCCTTCTTTCAATCTATCTTCTATCTATCTATCATCTATTTTTTAAAGATGTGGGGTACAATTCAGGATTAGATCTATCATCTATTTATATATCATTTATTATATCTTCTATTTATATCTATCTTTGTCTACCTATCAACTATCTATCATCCATTTATCGATCATCTATCTATTTATGTCTGTCATTTGTCTATCTATCATTTACCTATCATCCATTTATCTATCTATATTTGTCTATCATTTTTCTATCTAGCCTTTGTTTATCTATCATCTATCTACGTATATTCATCGATCATTTATCTTTAGCTACCATTTGTCTATCATCTATCCTCCATTCACCTATCTCTATCTAGGGCTTATTTATCTATAATCTATCAACCAATCTATCTATATTACCAAGTGTTAGCTTTTGCCACATCTACCTACATTTGCCTTATGTCTCTACTGTATCAGTCATGCAAGTGTAGACAGTTATTGAAATGTGCAGAAATATGTCCATTTGCAAACTTTCATGAGTTAACCTTTTATTTCCAGATGGTATGTAGAGAACACTCTTGGGCTCCTCCCTGACTCCTCTCTCTCTCACTCTCAACAGCCTATCTGCCAGCTAATCTTGTGGGCTCTTCCTTCCAAATATATTCAGGTTCAATAATAAATATCTTCTTAATAGGTCACCTCCATTCACCCTTGTCTCTTTATAGCCTGTTCTGCTTACAGAAGCCAGAGTAATAAGGTAAAAACCTAAGTCATCTGTCTATCCAAAAATCTCAAACGATTTCACTTGGGGCTATATACCCCCAATGATTGAAAGCAAGAGCTCAAACAGATATTTCTACAACCAATGATCATTATTATTAGCAATAGCCAAATTGAAGGAAACAACCCAAGGTGGGTGGATCATGGGTGCATTTGTGATAAACAAAATGTAGTGTACATTCATGCAATGGAATATTATTCAGCAATAAAAAAGGAATGAAATTCTGATACATGCTACAACATGGATGAATGAACCTTGATGACATGAAGCTATGTAAAATTAGCCAGTCGCAAAGGTGCAACTATTGTATGGGTCTACTTATGTCAGGTCCCTAGAACAGACAAATACACAGAGGTAGAAAGTAGCCTGGTAGTTTCAGGGCTCGGGGGTAGGAGACAATGGGCAGTTATTATGTAAAGAATACACAATATGAAATGGAGAAGATTGAATGTTCTAGGAGAGGATGGTGATGATGGTTGCCCAACAATGTGTGAGTACTTAATACCAATGAACTATACTTTTAAAAATAGTTAAAATGGTAAATTTTGACCAAGCTTGGTGGCTCACACCTGTAACCTCAGCAGTTTGGGAGACTGAGGATCACTGAAGTTCAGGGATTCAAAACCAGCCGAGGCAACATAGTGAGACCCTGTCTCTACAAAAAATTTCTAAAAGTTGCCGGATGTGGTGGTGCATGCCTCTAGTCCCAGCTGCTCAGGAGGCTGAGGAGGAAGGAGCACCTGAACCCAGGAAGTCGAGGCTGCAGTGAGCTGTGATTGTGCCACTACACTCTAGCCTGGGTAACAGACTGAGACTCCAACTCAAAAAGAAAAAAGAATAGTGCCGGATACCCAGTACCCACTTCATAAATATTTGCTAATAAATAGCCAAAGTGTGTGAACTTCTTTTCTAAAAAGCTAAAGGCAAAAATTAAAAAACACTCAAAAGATCGTTTTAAAATCCGAAGTCTTCATGTTCATTAATTAAATATTTATCAGAAAAATCTCTGAGATGAATACTTTATCAGGAATCTGATTATTTAAGCTCTAATCTTAATTTTTTCCTGATAAGTACTTGATTCTCACTTTTTTTTTTTTGAGTTGGAGTCTCACTCTGTCACCCAGATTGGAGTGCAGTGGCCGCTCCCGACCACCGCAGCCTCGACCTGCTGGGCTCCGGCGATCCTTCTGCCTCAGCCTTCCAAGTAGCTGGAACTACAGGCACGCGCTACCACGCCCGGCTAATTTTTTTGATTTATTGTAGAGATGAGGTCT